>CAUYSK010013235.1:0-10147 GCA_963575035.1 Avahi laniger
TGCTCCTCCAAGGGCATAGCATGGGAGAGACCCTTCTTTGAAAGTCAAAGTCGCTTCAGATTGGCTGCCTTTGTAGGGCTGAGCAGGACAACTCTGGCATTTGTTATTCAAGACACAGGCCATTTAAAATCCTCTCTAATGAGGAGTGCTCTGGAATTCCAAGTCTTGGCCTGAGATTTTGGAATGTCTTGAGAGAGTCTAGGACTTGCATTTAAACTCAGGGTACCTTCATTACGAAAGGAAAGAGCCCAGAAACCCTGTGCCTCTAGTCTTTGTATCTTTCATTCTAGATTAGCATTTTTCCCCGCCTCAGTCTTATATAATACAGAAAAAGAAGCACACAGCTTCACATTCAGAAGACGCTAACCAGAGATCACTTTGAGCTGGTCATCTCCCCCTCTCGAGGCTGTTATTATCGCCATCATGACATACTCAAGTTGTGGTCCACAGGCCAGCAGCATCTGCTACACTCTGGTGCTTGTGAGAAGTTCAGTGTCTCAGGTCCCACCCCAGATCTCCTGAATGAGAATGTGCATTTTAACAAGATTACCAGGAGATTGGTGTGAATATCAAGTTTGAAGAGCACTGCTTTAGAGGACACAAAGAATTAGACTTGGACAACCTGGGCTCGAGTGTCAGGTCATCCACTTTTTAGCTGTGCACATTGGGCACTATAATCTCTCTAAGCTTGAATTTTATTACCTAGATAATAAGGGAATTCATCAGAGCTCTTTAAGTTTGTAACAGATGAAATAAAACTCAAACAGGCATAAGCAGGGAGTGAAGTAAGCAAGATGGCAGACTAGGTGACCCCAGGCCCTTTTTCCCACACGAAAACATCAAAATAACACCTGGAGACTAACTAAAATTACTTCATAGGAGCCCTGGAAAACATGCAAAGGTCTTTAGCAACCAAGTGAATGCTCAGTCAAGAAAAAACCACATTTAAGGCCAGGTGCGGTGACTCATGCTTATAATCCCAGCACTATGGGAGGCTGAGGCGGGTGGACCATTTGAGCTCAGGAGTTCAAGATCAGCCTGAACAAGAGTGAGACCCTGTCTCTACTTAAAATAGAAAGAAATTAGCTGGACAATTAAAAATATACATAGAAAATAGTCAGGCATGGTGGTGCATGCCTATAGTCCCAGCTACTCAGGAGGCTGAGGCAGGAGGATCACTCGAGCCCAGAAGTTTGAGGTTGCTGTGAGCTAGGCTGATGCCACAGCACTCTAGCCTGGATAACAGAGTGAGACTCTGTCTAAAAAAAAAAGAAAAAAACACATTTAAAAGAGCAGGAAATTTTGTGGCATGTCTACTTGCCTTTGTCCCACACACTCCCTGGCATAGTGTGTTTGAAGAAAACCACAACACAGCTCCCAAGTCCATCTATCAGACTGGAGGGAGAAGAGAAGACTTCATTTGTAATGTTTTAACATATCTGAGGACTGTCTGAAGGACTGGTCTCTGTTTTACCTAACTCATAGCTCAGATAGAGGAAAGTGAAATAGCTTGGATACCAGGCTAGAAAAAGCCACAGGAAGTGGCAAGCTCATGAAAACTGGAAGGGGACTGCACAGCTACAGATGCACTGAGTGAGGGGAGGGGAGGTTATGGAGAAAGGAATATACTAGGACATCTAAGAACCCGAGAAGAAGCTGGGGTAAGACTCTTTGGGAAATTAAGACATTTAAAAGCAGTCATGCATATGGGGGAATCACAGGAAAAAGCACACGCACAGTTAACCCAGGGCAGATGCAGTCCCAGAAAAGGCTTGAGATGACCTTATGCCTTCACCCTGGGCTGATCCCAAGACTCAGAACTTACCTTGTTAATTAGTGAAGAACTTTTCAGTCTGCAAAAGCTTGGAGAAATGGCTCTTTTAAAGAATCCCCAATTTTAAAAAAAGGTTTACAAAGAAACAGGAAATCATAGCCCATTCAATGGAAGAAAATAAAGTGTCAGAATCCATCCCCGAAAAAACACTGGCACCAGGTTTACTAGACAAAGACAACAACTGTCTTAAATATGCTGAAAGAGCTAATAGAAAATACAGAATGATGAGCTAAAGGAAATTGGGAAAACAATATAGGAAAAAAATAAGAATAACAGCAAAGAGAGAAATTATAAAAAGAAACTAAATAAAAATTCTGGAGCTAAAAAATACAATGCCTGAATAGAAAAATTTACTAGAGATGTTCAACTGCAAACTCAAACAGGCAGAAGAAAGAATCTGTGAATTTGAAGACAGATCATTTGACATTATTGAATCTGAGGAGGAAAAGGAATAAAGAAAACTGAACAACAGAGCCTAAAGAACTTATGGGACATTAAGCAGACTGATACACATGCTATGGGAGTCCCAGAAGAAAAGATAAAGAGAAAGAGGCAGAGAGATTGTTTGAAGAAGTAATGGCCAGAAAACTTCCCAAATTTGAAGAAACATAGGAATGTACAAATACAAGAAACTCAGTGAATTCCAAGTAGGATATACTCAAAAAGGCCCACACTGAGACACATTATAATCAAACTGCAAAGGCAAATACAAGAGAATCTTGGAAGCAGCAAAAGAAAAGTGTCTCATCCCATGCAAGGGATATTGAGAAGATCATCAAAGGATTTCTCAGCAGAAATCTTGTAAGCTAAAAGATAGTGAGAAAATATATTTAAAGTGATAAAAGAAAAAAATCAAAAAGAAAAAAGTGTGAACCAAAAATTCTAAATCTAGCAAAACTGACCTTCAAGAATGAGACATAAATATAAAAATTCCCAGATAAACAAAAGCTGAGAGAGTTCATTTTTATTAAACCTACCCTATGAAAAATGTTAAAGGAAGTTCTTTAGGTTGAAATGAAAAGACACTGGACAGTAACTCAAAACCATATGAAAATGTAAAGTTCTTTGGGAAAGGTAAATATGTGGGCAATTATAAAAGCTACTATGATTGTACTTTGAGGTTAGAATTCTACTTTTCATTCTTTTATAGGATTTAAGAAACAAAAGCATGAAAAAAATTTAAAATCTGTGCTAATGGGTACACGGTATGTAGAGATGTAACATGTGACATCAATAAGATAAGGAGTGGAGGGCAGGGCTGTAAGTAAAGAGTAAAGTTTTTGTATGTAAAGTTAAATTGGTATCAATTTCAAATAGATTTTTATAACTTTAGTATGTTATATTTAGTCACCATGAGATAACCATAAAGAAAATATTAAATATATAGAGAATATGTATGAAAGTAAATGAGAAAGGAATAAAAATGTATCACTATAATATATAAACTAAACATCAAGGAAAGCATCAATAGAAGAAATAAGAGACACACAACCTATGACTTATGGAAAACAAATTATAAAATAGTAATCTAAGTTCTTCTCTATCAGTAATTGCTTCAGTTTAAATGGATTAAACTCCTCAGACAAAAGAAAATATATGGATTGACTGAATAGATTAATTTAAATAAAAATGAACAAAAACCATATGTTGTCTGTAAGAATACTTTAGATCTAAGGACAGGCATAAGTTCAAAGTGGAAGGATAGAAAAAGATATTCCACACAAATAGTAACTAGAAAAGAACAAAGGTGGCAATGCTAACATTAGACAAGATAGACTCTAAGTCAAAAACTATAACAAGAGACAATGAACAATATCATGTATTGATTTTTAAAAAGTTAATTCACCAAGAAGATATAATAATTGTAAATATATGTGCACCACACATCAGAGACTCAAAATATATGAAGTAAACATAAACAGAATTGAAGGGAGAAATAGCTCTGCAATGATAGCAAGAGATTTCAATACTCATTATTTTCAACAATAGATAGAATGACTACACAGAAGATCAATAAAGAAATAAAGGACTTGAACAACAATATAGACTGATTGGGCCTACCATATACAGAGACAACACTCCACCCACCTACAGAAGCATACACATTTTTCTCAAGTGCACATGGAATATTCTTCAGGATAAATCATGTCTTAGGCTACAAAACAAGTCCCAGTAAATGTTAAAATATTTACAGTATTTTTTCTCATGAAAATTGTATGAAACTAGAAATCAAGGTTGAAGGAAAACTGAAAAATTCACAAATATGTGAAAATTAAACAACACACTCTTAAACAACCAATAGGTCAAAGAGGAAATTTTAAAATATTTTGAGACAAATGAAAATGAAAATATAACGTAACAAAACATATAGAATGCAGTGAAAGCAGTGCTAAGAGGGAATTTTATGGCTATAAAAGCTTACATTAAAAAAAGAAGAAAGATCTCAAATCAACAACCTTACTTTATATCTTAAGGAACTAGAAAAAGAACATCAAATATATAAAATTTCATGAGATCCTCATCACACTTAAAAAAACATTGGTAGTTTCTAGGACATCAACTCATTATTGTGAAATTTGATAAAGTAAAGAATTAAAGCATATTGCTTATATATCAAAATAACCAAATACTTGATGAAAGGAAGGTTCTTCTTTATATATAGATGCAGAAAGCATGACAGATTAAAAATGGCTATTTTACAATGCCTAATAAAATAATATATCATCATTAATAATTGCCAAAAGCCATCAGGTTGACAAGGAAAAGGAGTCATTGGGCTGACACCACCTGAAGCTTCTGATCAATCTTAGAACGTGCGACAGCCAGATGCTATGTACTCAACAGTGTCATGTGGTAGGAAGTACATAGCACCGCCTTTGAGGTAGTGTCCAAAACATCAATTCTGAATTTCATCTCTAGATCCATCTGTTAGTTTTCAAGAAATACGGAAAGTTGAGGGACAATTAAATGTCACAGGAGGAATTCATTAGCTAACTCTAGAATGAAGGATTTTCCATAGGACAAATGATCTGGGTTTTTCGACAAATCAATGGCAGGAAAATTAACAGGAGAGATTTTCAGGTCCAATCATAAAATAGAACCCACTCAAAGAAGTTCAATGGAGAGAATTTAATATGACAACTGTTAAAAAGTGTGGAAAAGCTAAAAGGGATAACACAGAGTAGTAACATCAGGAAGTTACTCCCGCCTGTAGTGGTGCAGCAGAGCCCAGGAGTGGGGCTGCCCAAGAGTGGGGAAGCAGAGATGATGGGCCACCTGTTAAGAAGAGAGCCACCTCCTACCAGGCATTTGTGGGGCCACCAGTTAGGAGTTAGAACCATCATTTACTTTCCTATTCAATTCCAGAGTGATAGCTATTTCCACCAGTACTTTGAAGACATTGCACTATTGTTTTCAGGATCCCTTGTTGCCAATGAGAGGTCTCTTGTTAATCTAATTGTATATTCTTTATCTTGAGTATCTTATAAGATGTTTTCATTGTCTTGGATGCTCTAGGTATGACTTTTCTAGGTATGATTTATTTATATATGTTTTCGGCTTGGTAATTCAGTTCTAGAGAATTCTCAGCCCTTTGAATTCTTCCTTTAACTATTCTTCTCTTGCATTCTCTTTAGCTCTCATTCTAGAATTCCTGTTATATGTAATGAGAATATTCCTACTCTATCTTTGATGATGTTCAACTATGCTTTCATACTTTCCATGTCTCTGTCTTCCTCTTCACTACAGTCTGTGTGATTTCCTCAGATGTATTCTTCACTTTGCTAACTCTCTTATCAGCTGTGTTTAAACTACTGTTTATTCCTCTCCTTGGATTTTTAATCAGACTATATTTTTAGTTTCCAGAAGCTTTATATGGTTTTTTCTCAAATCCTACTTTCGAAAATACTTCCCTGTTCTTTTATTATGTTCTCTCTCCCTTTCTTTATCTCTTTTTTATAACATCAAGCACACTAATTTTTATCTTTATTTCAAGATTAGTATATTATTTCCAGTTATTGGAACATGAATTCTGCTGTTGATTTTCCCTTGTGGTGGTTCAATTCCTAAGATGATTGTGATGGTTAATTTTAGGTGTCCCCTTAACTGGATTAGCTGGTGAAGTGTTATGTCTGGAAATGTCTACGAGGGTGTTTCTGGAGGAGACTGGCATGAGAGTTGGTGGACCAAGTGACGAAGATTCACCCTCAGTGTGAATGGGCACCATCCAATCACCTGGGAGCTTAGACAGAAAAAAAAGGCAGAGAAATGTGAATTTGTTCTCTCTCTCCTGGAGCTAAGGCACCTTTCTTCTCTTGCCCTTAGACACATCATAACTCCAAATTTTCTGGCCTTTGGAGAAAATTTCCAGAACCGACACCAGTACCCACTCCACCCACTTCCTAGTTCTCAGGCCTTCACCATCTAACTGAGAGCTACACCACTGACTTCCCTGGTCCTAAGGCTTTCAGACTTGGGCTGAGCCATGCTGCCAGCATCCCTGGGTCTTCACTTGCAGACATCCTATTGTGGGAATTCTCACCTTCCATAATCATGTGAGCCAATTCCCCTAATAAATCCCCTCTCATATACCTATATCTATTCTATGTATTGAGCAAGAGAGAGATTCTAGTTGTTTTGTCTCTCTAAAGAACCCTGAATAATACTGTAGTCTAAATGCCTTTTTAATTTTAAATGCGTCTTCGGTGGGGTTGTTCATTTCTCAGGAGTTCTGTGTGCTATGGGTAGTAAAATACCTCTACATAGCAACTTGGGGCTTGTTTCTGTCCAGAGCCCCAGGGGACTTAAGGGTTTTGCACCTGTTTTTGTGTTAGTGTCTCAGGTTAGAGGTTCCTCTATTGTGCAGTAATATAAATTCAGACCTCACACCCTGTGCAGTGTAAACCAAAGTGGTAACTTCTGAAGGATAAGTTTTAAGCTAAAATCCACGGAAAGACTTCCAGTTTCTTCTCCATATATTTGTCATCTATGAGGACTGGGTATACTTAGAGTTTCCAGGATTCATGCAAGGCGGTTGCTGCTCCTCTGGCCTGTCCAGGGATAGATGGTGTCTCTTCTTCTCACACGAGCCTTGTAACTCCCATCACCAGATCCTGGGGCCACTACTGGGCCAGCTTTCTCTTACAGCTTTTGCTTTACTCTTTCATCTTTGCTTCCATTTCAAAGAGATGCACCTTTATTTTCAGGCACCCAACTATGTAACTGTTTTATAATATTTTATTTATCATTTACGTATGATTGTATCCATAGGGTAGCATCAGCTCAATCCACAATGCTCCTGGAAGTTTCCAAAAATAGATACTTTAAAATAAAGAAATGCAATGATGAGTAGAATATATGTATAAATGTATATATATCCTTAATTAATCAGATATTCAGTGACACGTGTAGCATCTTTGCTACTTACTCTCAGTGTTATAAGAGTGAATCGGAAACTGTCCTTGCCCTCATCACCTTGTAATGAAGGAAGACAGACATGCACACAAATAGCGAGGGAGCAAATAAATAGGAAGGAAGAAAAACGTGCAGATTGTGGGTATGAGACCCGAATCTCAGCACAGCTCATGATAAAACCTTTCCTTTGAGTAGTATAGACAGGGGGAGGTGCTGCGATTCCTGTAGAAGGAGTTCAACCCAGGCCCAGAGGGTATAAAATGAAATCATTCTGTTGTCTCCTGCATTATGCATGTCTACCTCAGTCTGTGCGGATGAATTTCTAGAGAAGGTGCACGTGAATGATGTTTTCAAACTTAATCATACTTTAGATGGCAGAAGTGTCTGGGCTCCAAGGCAGCTCTCGTCCGTGACAGCTGTGATGTCCACTGTGGAGCTCTGGCCTATCCCTGGTCACTGATTCTGTCCCTGCACTCCTAGAGCTGACACAGGATGCGACACACAATACAGGCTCAGTAGACACACGGCTGATCAACAAAATGACCACTCTCTGAGCCTCGTGCCTGGCTTCCTGTGCCAGAGGCTCTTCAAACATCATTTGTTAGAAGGCCCTGTCACTTTTTGTCCTACAGAATCCACAGGAAAATCCCTTTCCCTTATGAACAGCCCAAGGCTCTGACGGCTTCCTGGAGAAGCTGCTGAGAGACAACCGGGATTGAGGTCTCCAGATTTTCCCCACCCGACCCCATCTATTGTTTCCAATCAGATGCCATCAAAGTAAAGAGGACCAGCTGCGTTCACACGCTCCCCATGCACTGTCCTGCACTCCAGAGGATGCCCAGGTTAGAGAGGCAGTGGGGGCTTGTGCTGGGCCAGATGGAGCAAGTGCGCTATGGAAGGGGTGTGCCAAAACCAGGCCATGAGCCAGGGACGGGGACTCAGAAAAATGAGGCGTGCACACTTGTATGCACACACACACACACACACACACACGTATGCACACACAGGGGAAAGGGGGATTTAGCAGGAGGTTTATTAGGCCCTTCCTGCGTGCCAGACTCCACTGCGTGCTCTACTTGTGTTGTCATCTCATTTTCTTGGCGGTCCTTCAACACGCATGCTGTGAGCACCTATTGTGCAATTTAGGCTCAGCTCCAGGTCCCAGAACTGTGAATGACAGCGCTCGGGCTTCACCCCGCTCTCTTACCTGGCTCTCTTTTCTGTAACTGCAGCTCCAAAGTCTTGTGCTTTATAAAGTGTACATTTTGCCAGTATCTTGAGTCTCTCCCAGTTGTTCAGATGTGTGCTGCCCATTTTTAGAGAGTGGCTCCTTCACTTCGAGATCATTGGGCTGGTGTTGGTGCCAGCTTATTCCGAAGTAATGTTTTTGCAGTTTATACAGAACAATCACCTTTACTCAGAAATGGGCTTCCCCCACTGGGCAACGAGCAGACTCAGACCAGCATGATCTCGTATCTGCGGCCGGGGCGAGCTGCCACACAGTGGGCACACAGCTCGGGAAGCTCGGCTCCCCTCTGGCCCAGCGTTCAGGCCTCTGCAGCGCCACCTCAGCCTTCTCTGTCAGCTCCAGTCCTGCTAATCTGCCGTGTTTGCCCCCACGTCCGGCTGAACAGAAGCATTCCTTACTTCCCATGCAATTCCCAGCTCCTTCCCATTGCTCCTGCTTTTTCATCTGCATGAAGTGGACACAAAGAGGCAGACAGACAAGGAGAACCTTCGCTCTATATGTATAGATTCCTCAAGGCCTTCAGAGTTAGCCTCAACAGGTGCCATCAGACACGCACACACCCGTTGAGAGGGGCTCTCTGCCTCCGACTGGCCACTCTCTCCAAAAACACGATTCTTGCCTGCGCTGATTTAGAAATAGCAAGTAAGAATCTATCTAAGGAAAAGAAATTTAAATCACAACCACGGGATATGTTTGTTTTTGTTTTTGTTGTTATTTTCTGAGACAGGGTCTTGCTCTGTCTCCCAGGCTAGAGTGCAGTTGCACCATCATAGCTCACTGCAACCTCAAACCCTGAGCTCAAGGGATCCTCCTGCCTCAGCCTCCCAAGTAGTTGAGACTACAGGCTCACACCACCATGTCTGGTTAGTTTTATTTCATTTTTTTATTTTTTGGTAGAGATGGGGATCTCCCTATGTTGCTCAGGCTGGTCTTGAACTCCTGGCCTCAAGTCTCAGCCTCCCAGAGCCACTGTGCCCAGCCTATGAGATAGTTTTGAACTCCTAGATCTTGGTGGTGAACCTTCACCATCACACACCCTGACCTCCACCATCACACACACATGATCTCCACCATCACACACACATGACCTCTACCATCACACACCCTGACCTCCACCATCACACACCCTGACCTCCACCATCACACACCCTGACCTCCACCATCACACACACATGACCTCCACCATCACACACACCCTGACCTCCACCATCACAAACACATAACCTCCACCATGACACATCCCCTGACCTCCACCATCACACACCCTGACCTCCACCATCACACACACATGACCTCCACCATCACACACCCTAACCTCCACCATCACACATCCCCTGACCTCCACCATCACACACACATGATCTCCACCATCACACACACATGACCTCCACAATCACACACACCCTGACCTCCACCATCGGACATACCTCCTGACCTCCACCATCACACACATATGATCTCCACCATAACACACACATAACCTCCACCATCACACACATCCTGACCTCCACCATCACACACACCCTGACCTCCACCATCACACACACATGACCTCCACCATCACACACCCTGACCTCCACCATCACACACACGATCTCCACCATTACACACACATGACCTCTACCATCACACACCCTGACCTCCACCATCAC
>CAUYSK010013236.1:0-18540 GCA_963575035.1 Avahi laniger
ATAATAGCCACAAAAAAATGGAAAAAAACCAAATCTATAAATTGATGAACAAAAGGTGATATATCCATATAATAGAATGTTATTTGGAAATAAAAAGGAATAAAGTACTGATACATGCTACAACATGGGTGAGTGTTAAAAACATCATGTTAACTTAAAGAGGCACATATTGTATGATTCCATTTACATGAAATGTCCAGAACAGGCAAACGCATGGAGGCAGAAAGATTAGCGGTTACCTGGGGCTTGGGAGAATGTAATATGGGGTAGTTATTAAGGGATTCAGGGTGGTTTTGGTGGGGGAGAGAAGAAAATGTTCTGAAATTAGATAGTGGTGATGGTTCCACAGTTCTGTGATTATAATATAAACCACTGGATTATACACTTTAAAAGGGTGAATTTTATGGTATGTGAATTATATCTGAATAAAACTTTTATAAAAAAGGTTTTGTGGATTGGCTAGAAATATTGCCCATGTGAACAGGACATACGTGCCTAGTGTGTCCTGTGTTTATGCCATTTAGAGTGGTGTCCTAGGCTCAGGGACCTCTTATGTCATGGGTATGGAATGTGTAGAGAATTGTCTACACTGATCTGACCAGAAATCAGGTAAATCTTGTCACCAGCGTATCACCTTAAGGAGCTATTTGGAGCACCTGAAAGAACAGAGAGCTGGAAGTTAATTAAACTTATGGAGCATACAGTGTGACTATTTTATGTCCTACTTGCTAATGAGTGTTTGTCACTTTGGCAAAATTTGGTCTGAGACTTACTTTCATGGTAACATATACCATTTGTGCATGTGAAGTTATGTTCAGAGCTGCATAGCCCTCACATACTTCAACAACTGAAGGCAACTACCAAAAAGTGTAATTGGATAGAACAATTATTAGCAATTGATACCCAAGAAAATTATTGACAATTTATATTCGTCATGCCTCCAATCACTTTACTGAATTTTCTCATTAATTTTGTTAGTTAATTCTCTTTTCTTTGTACAAAATTAAATCTTCTGCATGTAAAGATAATTTAATTTTTCTCTTTTCAATACTGCTTTATTTTATATCTTATTCCCAAGAGTCTCCAAAATGATCCTAAATGATAACATTATTTGCTGCTCATTTAATTTTGTTATCAATAATATAGACATATAGTCAATTTAACCAATGTAGACATTGAAAATAAAAAATGCTCCCTAAGTGCTTACCATTTCTGTGATTTTGGACACTGTATTTAACCTCTCTGAATTTTATTATCTCATCTGGAAAATGGATTCTGCTAATAATTGCTACTGGGTAGGATTATGGTGAAGGTTAAATGAAATGATTTATTTAAAGTACTCAATACAGCACCTCGTGGCACTTGGCTCAGTAAATAAATACTATGCGTGGAATTTGTGATAAAATTTCAAACTGAGTGTGATGGGGCATACATGGCAAAAGAATGAGTTCTACATTGCCTAGGGCACAGCAATGGGAAGATGCTACAAGAGAATTCATATTTCCTCGCTGGAAAGGGGTTGTTGGGCATATTTCTGGAAAGAGAATGCTGTGAGTAAAAATATGAGTATAGAGAAGTGTGAGGCAGGGTTAGTTTGAAGGATTGCAAAGAATCTGAAATCTCTGGAGCAAAGTCTTTAAGAAATAATATGGATAGAGGTTCAGCTGAAGACATAGCCAGGGGTCGGAACGTGGCAGGTGTTAGTGCTTTGTTGCGTTTGGAGTTTCTGTAGGTAGCAGGTTTTAGTCCAGGGCTGCATTGCTCAGGTGTTTACTGTGGAGAGTGTTCTCCTGGAGGCATCTTGGTGGATGAACTGGGAGATGGGAGGTAGGAAGACCTGTTATGAGATCTAAGGTCAAGAAAGTAGTTGGGACTTGGAAGCAGAAGCCAAGATGACAGAAGCTTTAGGGTTTGAGGGAGAGAGAAGGAGAGAGGGACCCCAGAAAGTCTTATTGGGAAGGAGATTGGACAGTGTTCCTGTATTAATTTCTTGTGGCTGTTGTAATGAATTGCCATAAACTTGTTGGCTTAGAAGAACAGAAATTTATTTTCTCATAGTTCTAGGGGCCAGAAGCCCTAAATCAATATTGCTGGGTGGAAATCCAGGTGTTGGCAGGGCTGCTCTCTCTCTGGAGGCTGTAGCGGACAATCCATTCCTAGTCTTTCCCAGCTTCTGGTGGCTGCTGGCATGCCTTGCTTGTGGTGGCATCACTCTTATCATTGAAGCCAGAATCCGCAAATCTGTGTGTGCTCTGTTCACATCACCATCTTATCTCCTCTGTTAGTGTCTAATCGCCCTCTGCCTTCCTCTAATAAGGATGCAAGTGATTGCATTTATGACCCACCCAGGTGATCCGGGATAATCTCCTCTTCTCAGAATGCATAGTCTAATTAGATCTGCAAAGACCTTTTCTTTCAAATAAGGGCGTATTTATGGGTTCCAGGGATTAGGACCTGATATGTTTGGGTCGCCATTATTTTGTCTTCCACAGTTGCCATTCACTAGGGTACAAAATAAAGGAAGCGTAAGATCGGGGAAAAGACAATGAATTCAGTTTTGTACCTGAGTTTCAGGTTTTTAAGAAGACCCATATCCTGCTCTCAGTCTCTTTTCTTTCTGCCCATGCTTTTAAACATGAATGCTATGTTTTTCTTCTCCAGGTGAAATCAGGGATTGCATTCTCTACCTTTTCCTGAAAGCCTGCATCACCCTGAGTCAACTGTACATTACTTCAAACCAATAGGTTCTGCTGTTTATCTCAGGTCAACCAGGGCTCTGATATGTCAGATTCTGACAAAGCATGGATTTCTTTTTAAGTAATTTCCAAGAATATCAATCACAATTTAAATGCCTCAGAAGAAATATAAAAAATTATTCTGTTGTGCTCGCTTCGGCAGCACATACACTAAAATTGGAACGATACAGAGAAGATTAGAATGGCCCCTGCGCAAGGATGACACGCAAATTCGTGAAGCGTTCCATATTTAAAAAAAAAAAAATTACTCTGTTAATTCTCTTCCCTTCAAATTGCTGTATGTGAACCAAATTCACCGGTGCAAAGGTTGAAACTATTTTTATCCCTGCCTTTGCAGCTCAGCAGTACTAATAAATAAATACTTTGAACAACCAATTTCAGCAAAGACTGAAAAATAACCTAAAGTTTCTTTCATTCCCAGTGTTTGTTGGGTACTATCTGTCATCTGTGATAGAGTTCTCCCTGCATACTCAGGCTATCATAGGAAGCTGCTGAGCCGAAGTTTTAGTCTGTTGGTGCAGCTTCCAATCTGAAAGTCTTTTCTTACTTTCTTGAAAGGCAGATAATCTTGTTATGTACTTTCCAATGATCCCATCCTTCAAAATGACTTGGTATCTTAGATTCTAGCTGACTTTGGCTTTTCAGTAAGTTTCAGTTTTAAAATAGCTCATCTTTTCATTTATAAATCTTCACTTTTTAACTGTATACAATCTATCTCTCCTTGCCATAAAAATTGTAGTTTGGGGAAAAATATTTTTTCCTTATGCTAAATTTCCAGAGATAATGTTTGTCTGATGAATAAAGGAATGAATAAATGAATCAGAAAGAATTTAATATTACATTCAAATAACTTTCAAAGATTGAATAAATTTCCTTTTAGTTGCTCCAAGTAAAAGTTTTGATTTCCTTACCTTTATAAAAAAAATCTCTGAAAACAATTTTGTGTGCATGTGCATTTTAAAAATGTATGTATATACACCAGGGGCTTCCCAATTCCAGTCCATATGATAATATAATGTCCCCCATTAGGACCCTGGGCATGGCCCAGTGACATGGGTCTTGTTTACAATTCCAGTGATACCATCACTCTCAGGTTTTGTCAGTTAATGGATTACTTATTAGGGCAAAGGCCACAAATGACACCTTCCTCTTCTACTCTGCTTTCCATAATAAAACACCTCACCTAGATAAAGTGAAAAATGGTGATGTTTTTCATTGGATACTAAAACTCTTCCTTCACGTGTTTGTTGAGCCCCTGCTTATGTGCAAGCTTGTGCTAGTTTCTGTAGCTGCCTGAGCAATATTTGGTAAAGACTTTGCAGGCTGTTGCTGGTCCAGAGACTACACTGAATAATAGGTAAATAGAAGACCCTTAAGTATTTCCAAAATTTTAATTAAAACCAGAATCATTCTTCTTATTGACACATGGCAATTTGCAGAGACTGATACCGAGAGGGTTGGTCTTTGTTGATGTGTGGAAAATTTATTCTGGATAGGGTTTGCAAAATGATAAAGCATTGTTTGGCTCCATTGATAAGCTGTATTTTTGTCCCTATAGAAAATTAAATAGATCAGTTTTTTGTTTTGCTCTATTAATAAGCTGTATTTCTATTCCCAGCGAAAATTAAATAGAGCAATTACATTCAGGAATGGGAATAGAATCGTTTATACATTGTTTGAGCTCTGCTGTGCTTTGGGGAACTTATTTCATGCCTTCGATTTGAAGACTTATTCGCTAAAACAAGTATCTTGGATGTTTTATTAAGTTATAACTTTAAAAGATCATAAAAAGTAAAATTGCCTTTACTCTGAAACTATTAACTTTAAAATTCATGTGTATACTAAGTGGGTTTTCTTTTCCAAATTGCATCTGTGGTAGGATAATGATATTTGTTTCCCTTTTAAAGGTTTCTTTTCTTTTCTTTCTTTCTTTTTTAACAAGAATAGTAGTTAGGTGGTTTCATTTACTGATTAGGAAAGAGTAAGCAGCAGTCCTGCAATTTTTGGGTTAACTCACAAGTCACTTTTTACCTTAAATAGATCATGTTATTATGCTCGTTTTACATGTGAAGTATTCGAAGTTTCTATTTTCTGCTATTAAATCTTTATCTCATATATATATAAAACAGAAAAGAATACTTGAGCTTTTAAAAAATACTTATTTCAAGATAACATTATTTAGATTATTTTAAATATATATACACACCTATAGATTGTTTTTTCTAGTATATATTTTTAAAAATAGTTGGAATAAGAGCTAACCACTGTACTCAATTTCTGTTTACTTGTGGCTGAATTAATTTGTGTCTGTTGTCAGGTTACTGTCCCTTCGGGAACTGTTATTGTATGTGCCATCCAGTATTTGTATTTAGTTATTTCTGTGAGTTTGTCTTCTCAGTACAATTCAGGCTTTTCGAAATAGGGGAATATGTCTTTAATATTTATTGTATTTTTGGTAGTACTTAGTTTGGTCTTGGCCATAGATTATTTGCTTGAAAAATACTTGTAGATTTACACTGAAGTGTAAAGAGAATTGCTGTTTTCTAGTTTGAAAAAGATGAGCCTGAAAAATCATTTAAAGAGGGTAGCTGTCTGTTCAGTATATGGGTCTCAGAATGCCAATTAATGTTAAAACCTACAACAGTCAAGAAAACCATAATATTCATTTTGGCCATTCAGTAACTACTATATGGTAACGATCTTAAAATTGGAAGGTGGCATGTTGAGCATAAAATCAGAGCAGGGAGGGTTATCAGATGAGCTGACTATTGTCATCAAGCGGGTGGAGGGGGTTGCTTGGTCCCTCAGTCTCCAAAGGACTAATATCCTTGAGGATTGAATAGGAGGCAGGGAATCCTTTCTCTTGGGTGGTCCTAGAAGGGTGTTGCTAAATTCTTGCTTATCTACTCTCTTATTTTAGTCTTCATGCATAATATGCCTCTTCCATTAACCCAGTATTTTTTCATGCAGGTTTAATTGGCAGGCCTTAGCTTTAGTTAGGCTATTTCAGTCATCCCCTTTTAAGTCCATAGTCCAGGAATTTTAATTGAGATTTGAGGATGAGTGGTTATTAGAACAACCCACGCAATGTATAGGTTGTTATTTTGATTAGGAATTTCTTCAGGTAATTTTCCTAACTCATATATTGTATTTTTCCAGAATTTCTTTTCAAGAATTTGTTCTCTTTCATGTTTTGCCTATATCTAAATTTGCAGAAGAGAAATACACATTCAGAATTTTTAACATAGTCTTGATGTTCAACATCATGTTATAAAAGTGTGGGCATAAAGTTATAGACATCCTAGTTCAAGCAAATGACAATCCCATGGAGGGAAGAGTGGCCTTCCTTATATATAAGCTGGTGATGTACAGGGGCGTGGTGTATTCTTCAAAGTGCATCATATATAAAACAAAGATATTTTTCTGTAAGTATAGCAGGTTTGGTCTCACTTTCTGGTTCTCTCTCCTTGTTCTGTAAGCAGCATCTCTCTTTATACTAGTCTATGAACAGGAATTTATTTTATTTTATATCCTTGTGGCTCAACTAATTGGTAAAATTGGAAGCCTTCCATCATTTCTAACACTCGTAAGAAAATAAGTCGTTTCTTCTGGACCTCTCCACACAGTGTGGTATTTTTTAAAGAACAGGGTAATCAGATTCAGAAGAGTTGGCAACATTAGATTATTCCAACTTTCCAATCATGTATGTCTGAGTAAAGTCGTCTTCTGGGAATTAAATCTAATCAGAGATAGAATATGACCAAAGTATAGGTGAAATTATTGTCACACAGAATTGCAAAATTAAATTGTAAATTTCAGAGACATTATGAAGAGTTTATAGAGTTGCATTTCTCATCATTGAAAGAGTCTTTTGTGTGTGTTTGCTTGTTTTATGTTCGACCTTACCTTATGTGCTATGGATCATACTGGCTGGAAAAAGAAACAATGTCAACGTGACAAGTAAAGTCCGTGATTGAGAATATTAATCTCTGTCTATTGTTGATAGAAGTCCTTTATTTTATATTTGTGGTTCAAAATAAATTGTAGTTTAGTTTTTACATAACTAAGGCATTAAAATTACATTATTTTCTTTTAAATAATGTATATAGCATAGCTGTTGGGTTCTATCCACGCTACAATATTTCGTACTCTCATCTCTCCTTGATTTTTTGTGAACTCTGAAAGAAACAGCTTCATTAACATTTTCTTAGGACACTTAATGAGCAAAATCTGGAGCCACAGGAAGGGTTGGAAAATTTCCTCTTACATGGTAACTACCTTTTTAAATGTAAAATCGCAATCATTTCTCAAATGGAAATGTTTTAATTTACTGTTTGCCAACCATTGCTGGAGTCATGGTGTCTGCTCAGGGGACAGAAAGGATTATTTTAATTTGATTACTGACTAGTGGTCTTTGAATCTGACTTAATTCCAAATATAAATGTGTCTGATGTTTTCTTTCTATGAATATTTCAAGACATGATTTCATTTTATTGTCTGTGCTGCATTGTTCTGTTGAATATATTTTCATTTTTTCAGTGTAGAGAGTAGTTCAATGGAAACAATAACTTTTGAGAACCTGAAATAAGAGAGGATGTCAGATTGATATGAAAAAAGGACTTTTCAAATAACAAGGGTACTAGAGATAAATGCACATGAATAGTAGTCCTGGTGGAGAAATAAGACGGCTTGAACACAGACTTTTATTATAAGTATTAAATATAGAAATGTAAGTCAGCTATTAAAAATTATTAGTAATTAATGGAGGATGAATAAGAAGCACAAATTTGAACTTTTGGAACCCTCAAGTCATAATTCTAGGTAGCCAAGTTTTTCAGAAAAGGTTATAGCTTCTAATCATCACATTGAAAGAGTCAGTTTTAGATGGGGAATTTTTCTAATCATTGCCTGCCTTATGAATCAGAGCATACTGAACTTAGTTTAACATTTTATGATTCCTCAAGGTTATTATTATGAACATAAAGTATAGGATTGCATTACTACCATTGAAGGTAACTTAATACCCAATACCAAAGGAATCCGGACTTTCCTACGTTCTGATTTTCCACTGTTACACTGTTGTAGATGTAGAAATATCTGTAAAAAAAAAAAATAATAAGTGCTAGTAATGGCCTTTTCTACCATTTTAATCTTTTCCTCTACTGAAAAGAATATTCATGCAAGATCTGTTGTTCATCTTAAATTCCCCAACTGTCATAGCAGCATGAAAATCATCAGGTTTGATGTAACACAAATGTTAATAGATGGTGCTTCACTATTGCGTTCTAATTTTATGGACTAATATGATCGACTGCTCTGAATTCCAAGCAATTCTGCGTTAGTAACAACTCACAATTCAGTTTAAGAAGCATTTCTGAACATCTTTATATGCTTGATGAAGGGTTAAAAAGAAACCTAAAACAGTTAATTTTCTCTTCTTCGAATGTGGAGAGTCATGTTATTGGTCAACTTCAATGCAAGTTTGAGGAAATGAAGCTGCGCCCTCCTTCCTGTAGTCCAGTGATGTTCAATCTGAATAAATACAAGCAGATCTTTAGCAAATTTTTATTTAGTCATATATATATATGTGTATGTGTATACACGAATGTTTATACATATGCACATTTGCATATGTTTATGTACATTGTAATATATTTATGTGAATATAAATGTTTTGGCATTATAGTCATGTAACATTTTCTGTTTCATTTGACAGAAATCTTCTTGACAGAGACACATTTTCTAAATCTGATCCAAGTAAGTATGTGTTACTTGCTTTTTGAAATGGTCTGCTTTTTGTATTTATTTGAGTTTGCAAAAATTGCATAAAAATTATAGTTCTTGTTTAAACATTTGTTTTGAAACCTGGAATGCAAGAGGGGAATGGCTCAATCCCTGCATGGTCATTTACCTGGGCCATTCTCTGGCTAAAGGGGGACTTGTTCAGCACTTTGAGAATAAGATAAACATGCAGATGACTTCTATGTAGGACAGTTCACTTTGAAATTCAAACCTCATGATAGGGCCGTGTGGTAGAAATTGTATTTGAAAGACAACCATAACGGGCCTCAATTTTAAGTGATTTAGTCACAGATTAATACTTCTATTTTTTTAAAATAAAAATGGTCTATAAAGGCATACTCAAGCAAGTGAAATATATAATATTTTCTGCTATGAGCTGAAATTTTTGGTTTCTAATTAGAGATCTTGAAAATTGGAGATAACCTGTAAAGTGAAAAGGGTAGTTTGAATTATAAAACAGCAGAATGAATGGTATAAATCAATTAGTGTTTCCAAATCTTGTAATATTTAGAACTTGGTATCTAGCAGGTCTCCATCTCTACAAATACATGAACAAATGTGGTTTAATTATGGGGGAAGGCTTTTGTCAGTTGTCAGAAATTCTTCAGGTAGTCACTGGGGAAAAGGCTTTACAGTTTGCGGGGATTAGAAATTCCTGGGGATCACTTGATAGGGGGGTGGGACTCTTTTTAGCCCTTAATCCCAAAGCCCTTAAATCCAAAACCCTTAATCTCCCTTTTTGGGACTTCTTTCCTCAGTTGACAGGATTTTTTACCTGTTTACAAATACTGAATGGAAATTGTAAATATTAAATGTAGAGTTTACATTTACATAAGTTGTCCTTCCATACATAAGTTGTATGATGGCTTTGAGTGTTGTAAACATTTTAGGTAGAGCTTGACTCATATCTAGTAACATACTGAAATATTTCAAATTGTTAAAGTATGATTTTAAAATTTATCTGCATCTGTAGCATAATGTAGATAAAGACATTAACATATACTTATTATACTTTTATGTGATAAGCTCTGTGCATATTAAGTTCTAAAGATCAGATATAGCTCATTTTCTGTTTACTTAAATAACTTTTAATCATTTGATGATTTACTAGCAATTTTCTTGTAATGGTAAGGCTAAGAATTAGGCATTTAATTTTGATATAGCTTTTGGGCAGCTGAAAAATAAATTATATACATGCACATCCGATGTTCATAAAAGACATTTATGTGTGTGTATATTTTTTCATCTTTTGTAGTTTGTGTCTTATATGTACAAGGAGTTGGAAATAAAGAATGGAGAGAGGTAAGATTTATTTTTTTAAATCATTGGGCTGAAAGATATAATGTAAGTTACAATTTGATCAAGATGATACTTTCCTATTTTTAGGTATTTTAAGTTTTTTCAATCCAAAGATTCAGTTTCTTTTTTATTTTATGAAAGTTATCTTTATGTTTTGTTTTTAATAATAGTGAATGTTTAGCTGACTTATGACCTTCTTGCCGACTCTTCTAGGCTTGAAACTTTTGCTTTCTTTAGCCAAACACAAATTTAATATGTTGTAATCTATTTGACATGACTCTTTATATAAGTTTGTGGACTTAGTCTCACTTTTAGAGGTCAACTGCTGATTTTTATAAAATGCCACTTTAAAAGATTTTAATTATGGTGCTTGATATCACATATCACCTGCTTTTTGTAACTTATTTGAAAATAAAATAGAAACAGTTTCTTAATGCAAATACACATTCTTTCACGAAGCAAAAGCTAGGAGGATGAATTGTTATTTTAATTAATTTATTTTCTGGAGTATCTCCGCATTCAAATGAGTGAAATGATCACTGGAAGGTGGGGGTCGTATTAAAATAAAAGGCTTTTCCATCTGCCTGTAGTTGTGGTTATCTCAGGGAGTTAGTGCGTTGTTTTGATGGGGTCACAGTCTCTGGCTAGATTTACCTAGTGAGATTTTTGCTGGTTGTTGCCACAGATTGCATTGTGCTGATCATTTAACTGCTGTGTCTCAGTTGTAAGTAGAGGGTAAGAATAAAACATTTAATTTATTCTCAAAACTGGGAGGAAAAGAAGTTAAAAAACTGCCGCTACTCTTAATGGGTCAGTGATCAATAGGGTACAAGCAGCAATTTCCCATATCAAATTGCTTCTGCACGTTTCCATTGCATTCAGTATTTGTCTCAATTCTACGGACCCCAATGTAAACTCATCGTCTCTACCCTATGCCTGCTTCTTCTTTGCTCCAAATGTGGCCAATAACATATTGGCCAAATATAAAACTGCAATGTTTGTAGTCATTCTGACTTTCTTTTCCACGTCTTCATAATTTAACCAGTTATCCAAGGCTATGGATTCTTTCCCATAAAAAAATACAACTCTCCGATAAGCCACCTCCTTTATTCAGACTCATGTTATCTTTTGCCTTCCCTGTTGCCGCATTCTCCCCGGTGAGTCTGTGCCCCTTTCTCTCTTGTGCATCTGTCTCTCTTGTTTATTCCTTTGATTATGTTCCTAAAAGAAATGTTGTATCTTGTCACTCACTCTTGAGTTCCCTTTCTGAAAGGCCTGGGATGGTCCAGTGGAGCTGCTGACTGACTGTAGGTGCCAGGCTGGATGGGGCTGAGCATTGACCAGGTGTCCAGAAAAAATGATGTTCCTTCGGGGACCAGTAAAGTAACCAAGATAAACTACCTAAATTACAGTCCCAGGTATGTGGGCAAATGCAAGCCCTCAATGATGAGGCAATTAGAAACTTCTCTGGGTAAGCGGGGTTTGAAGAAGGACAATAGAAAGTATTGAACTGAACAGGATGCTGGGAGTTCATTCTTATTGAGTACTGACCAAGTAGCATTGGTTAATTAGTTTAAGGGCAGGCTCAGCTCAAAATCTCCCTAGCTTAAAAAATTTCTCATGCTTTCCTATTGCCTAAGCAATGAAATATAAATTTCTTATTTAATTTTCAATGTTTTTTTATAATAATAATTGTTAATGACTGTTCCAGGCCCTTTATATATGTCGATGAATTTAGTTTTCACAGCAACCTGAAGAGGTAGGTGCTGTTATATGATCCTTATATTACACATGAGGAAGATGAACCACAGAAAGATTAACTGACTTGACTAAAATTACCCAGCTGTAAATGAAGGAGTGGGGGTTTCTATCCAGGCCATCTGGCTCCAGAGCCCTTGCTATGCAGAATTCTTATCTGATCCCAACTTCACATTCTTCTTTTATAAATGGAAAGGAATTTTATAAATCGATCTCTGGGGCTATGCTATTACTATTATTTATTATTACTTGACTCTGAAAGACAGACAAGTAGAAAGGGGAATCCTACTATTTAGGGAAAATGACATAATATTGAACAAAACAGAGAGAAAACAATATTTTTATTATTTTTTAGGAAGTAGAAAGTATTGGTAAGAAGGAATCTTACTCAAGAAGGGTATGAAAACAAAGTAAAAATGGAGAAGGTGATGATAATAGAACCCAGAGTTACACAGAGTGGGTAGGAGCAGATGCATCAAGATGGGAAAATAGCAGTTAAAAGGCAATTTCAACGGACAGAGTTTCAAGAGTTAAAAATGTTGAAGAATGAGATAATGGTTTGGAATAATAGAAGGAAAGTACCAGATGCAAGAGACAAGAATTTTGGAGCATTTAGCAACTAATTGAGCTCGCTGGATAAAGGAAAAGGGTCAAAAAATGAAATAAGTATATGCGTGACTAATCCTCACAATACCATTTGAAAAAGATAGCTTCTCTATTTTGAGAGCCAGTATAATGTAGTGCTTAAGGGCATGCATGCATTTGATATTTCAGTGACTCTGTTTCCTCATCCGTAATACAAGGAATGAAGATAATGGTTCTCGCTCACATGGTTGTTATGAGGGTTAAATGTGAACCAGGGATAGCAGTATCTGGGCACATAGGAAGCACGATATAATTAAGGATACACTGGGATTCTAAGAGATTAAACAACTTGTATAAGGATAACAAAACTAGCAAGTAGCAGGTAAGTAGATTCCTGCATTATAAAATTCTGTAAAATGCTTTGCATAAGCCCAGCAGTTGATGGGAAAACGACCTGTGGGATTTCCTTGGCTTCAAACCGCATCTGAAGCCGTAGTGTTACACAGCTGCTAAAAAGCTAATGCAATCTGAGGATGTGTTGATGGATGTGCAAGGCTTACCTCAAGGAAGATAATGCTATTATGTGGAGCCGTATGAAATTGTTACTTTTTGTAGGTCAAAAATGATTGAGTGTTGGCAATTTTATGTGATTCAACTTAATACTATTGTATTTTGCTCTGGTGGGAGTACATTTGGAACGTTACTTTTTAATTCTACATTTTAAAACATTAAAAAGCCAAGTTTGTATTTGAGGAGGTCTACCATCTTGAAGAAAGGTATAGAAGCTGTGCCATACCAAGGAGAGAATATTTAATCTGAAAAATGCAAAGACTCTGAATAGTTCTCAGTACTTGTCTTCAGACTCTTAAAATATTTTCATTTAGAAATGGGGATATGTTGTTCAGTAGGAAATAAAACATTTAACCCAAAGGTTGGAGAGACAGAGGGGCAGTATTTAGTCCATTGGGAGGAAGACCTCTGTGACAGAGTATCCCACAGTGGTAAGTTTCCTGGAACTGTATCCTGAAATGCTAGTGTATTTCTTGATACTGGAAGTATTCAAATGGGCTGCACTGACTGATCAGGAAAGAAGTTGGACTTGATAAGCTCTAATTTTCATATAAGTTTGCAATTTTTATGATTCTATGGAGTTAGAAAAGAGCATTTCAATCATTTTATCAGTTCTTCCAAATATCTTTTAAGTATTGAACATTATTTTATAAGGATGAAAAATAGCAAAACCACTCTGATAATTACTGTCAGGATTATTTGAAATCAGACAAGAAAAGTATAGACACTTTATTATCAATTTTAAATATATCCATTCTTTTATCAATTTGGCTAATATTTATTGGGTGCCTTATTATGTAGCTGCAGTGGTGGATAAAATTTAAAAATAGTGTTCCTACCTCAGGGATCATGCAATATAATTGGAGAGTTTTCTCTCCAATTTTGATACATTTGTACAATCAATTTATTGATGTAAGTATCAGCACTATCCCAACAATATAGTGGCTGTATTTGTATTTGAATTCAGTTATAATTTGAAAAAGTATGTAGTAACTACTGTATGATTTTATGTTCTGAGATGAATTACTATTAGATAGCAACGGGGAATAAGTTAAAAAGAGCTTAAAAATACATTAAAACAAATGCTCCAAATAAAGCAGTAGAAAAATTATTTAAAATTATTCTGTAGTTGAAACCTGCAATTTTAAAATTATATCTGACACTATTAGAATTATCATTATATCTCCAATAAGTCTATCTAATGATTGTGAATTATGAATAGCTCTTAAAGCAACAGATTTTTAAAGCTAAAATGATTTTTCAGTGGATAATAACTTCAGAGCTGGAAATGATACTTAAGTGCCATGAATTATGAAAATATGCAAACCTCTTGGTGGAAGGCAGAAATATCAAAGTAACATCTCTAAGGAATCATACTTAGAGAGTTCTGAAAATGTTGCAGTTAACTTCTTTGAGTTAGACTGTAGTTATTCATTGTATGAATTACTTTTAAACATTTAAAATTGTAAAGGTGGTTCCAGATTCCCTAAGTTAGCACGTGATAGAAGAAGGCAAGCTGAAGTTGTTTATGAACCACAGTGATTGTAGTTTAGAGACAAACAAATCTGCATTAAAATGCTGATTGATACAATTTGAAATTGTCTCTGCTCCATTCCGTTGACATTGTGCTATTTTAATATTTACTCATTTCCATACTGAATACTACCTGTTTATGTATAATACACACATACACATGCATACACACTTTAAACTGTTCAATAAACATCAGGAACTTTTTTTGGTGACGTTGCTGTCATATACATTTCAGCTTCACCTCTTAGCTTTGTGCTTTGATCAAACTTCTGCACAGCATTTAGAATGGGGCTCTCTTTGTTCTCAGAATGTGTTTAATTAATATTTGTTGAAAGGCTAAATTTGAGGATGCTGTCAAACACGGGCACATATTTCAACTATCATGATTTCAGAATTCGTATGTTGGAAGAATCCCTGTAGATCATTTGGTACATAAGTTTCATTTTTTATATGAGAACATTTGTGTGACATGCTATGTATGGGAGCTTAAGCCTTGTCTGCTGCTGTTCATTATAATTTTAACTATGAATACATATTTGGAACTTAAATTATAACATCCATTGAAACATGTTATATACCTCTTAGGGCTTAGGGACACTCATTTCATTCTCTCGTTTTTGTTTGTTCTAGAGAAATATTGTGATGGAACATCTAAAGTTATTGATTTAAGTTATTGCTTCCAGAGTTTTTAGCCAGTCACCGCTGCTAAAGGGTTCTGCATGACCACTGCTATCTGTCTTCACTATTGGATTTATGTTGCAGAGCAACTGAAAATTTTTAATTTGTTTTGTTTTGTTTTCTTTTAAAAAGATTTTAATTGCATTGTATTGCTGAGCATTCAATCTGCAGAGATTTTATTCCTCTAGTAGACATATGAAGGATTTTTACAATATGTATCATGACTTCTCTTCTGTGATTGATTGGGGGGATTGTAACAGAAGGCATTTGATGTTCTCCTAAAAACAGTTGTGTGACATGTAGCTGAAAGAACTTGGTAAGACCAATATATTCTATGGAATGTGTGGTCAGTGTTGAGACATTACTATTTTAGCAAAAATATATTATGTGTCACTAAGGTAAATACCATGTAGATTCATCTGGATTCCCAACATCAATCTTACCAGTTTGGGAGAAATGTCTACAGATCGACATTAAATTTTTCTGTTTAGAAAAGGACATAAGATGGTTATACAGGTATTCCTGACTGTAGACAATTAGAAGCTGTGGCTTAATGTAATAAGTTGCTCATAAGTGTATAAGCCTCAGTTGAAGTCTGTTAGCTCTTTGAATATCCTGTGACCAATTGAGCACAAATCACACTTTTGACAGACTTCTTTGGTTGCTAATTGAAAAGCAAATCCAGAATATTTTGGTCTCTTGAATTATTTTTTTCTGTTCTGTTTTTAATATACCTTTTTATCAAAATAAAACATACCCAAAGGCACAAATCATGCAGTACAATGAATTAGAAGTAAACACACCGGTGTAATCACCGCCCGGATCAAGAAATAAAACATTACTAGCAATTCAGGAATTCTGATTGTGCTACTTCCCTTCTCCTAAATTAAAATACCATCCTGACTTCTAACACTATAGAACTGTCTTGCTTATTTTTAAGCCTTGTATAAATAGAATCATATAGTATGTATTTATTTGTGCCAAGTTTCTTTCAGTGAAATCTATCCATGCCTATGGCAATAGTTTGTTCATATTTCTTGCTGTGTGGTTTGCTATTTTATGAATATACCCCAATTTATTTTTACATTCTACTCTAAGTAGACTTTTGGCTCATTCCAAGTTGTTGAATATTATTATTATCTGTCTAGAACATTCTTGTACATACGTTTTGGATGTCATATTTACACATTCTTATTGTCTGTATATATAGGAATGAAATTTCTGAGCCACAGGGTATGCATATTTTCATCTGCAATAGATACTGCCAAATGATTTTCTAGAATTTTCCATCTGCCACTGTAATTACAGTACATCCTTGCTAAAGATTTGTATTGCCAGTTTTTAACATTTTTTATTCTGGTTATTGTGTAAAGTTATCTTGTTTGGATTTTAACTTCCTGATGGTTAATGTGGCTGAGCATGCTTTGATAGACTTAATGACTATTTGTTTATCCTCTTTTAGGAAGTACATATTTAGATGCTTTGCCTATTTTCTTATTAATTTTTAAGAGTTATTTATATCTTCAAGATAGGAATTCTTTGTTGCTTACATATCTTGCAAACATCTTCTCTCCTTATTTAGTGTGGCATTTTATTCTCTAAATGGTATATTTTGATGAACAAAGGTTCTTAAATTTAATTTAATCCAACATAGCAATCTGATTCTTTATGATCATAACAGATCCTTTATGATCTGTGCTTTTGTTCTGTTTAAGGAATCTTCTTTACCTTAAGGCCACTATGATGTTTCCCAGTGTTATCTTCTAAAAGTTTTATTGTTTTACCTTACATATTTACATTTATGATTCCTCTGAGGTTAACTTTTGTGTATTATTTGAGATAAAATTTACTTTGATGCTATGTGGTATCTAATTGACCTCAGAACATTTATTGTGGGGTTTGTGAGGATCTCCTTTCTCCACTACTCAGTCATATCACCTTTTTCATAAATGAGACAACTGTGTAAGTGAGGACCTTGTTTCAATAACTAGTGCTGGCTATGTGTGCTTTGTATTTTTTTTTTTTTTTAAGGATTTTTTAGGTCAGGGGTTAGCAAACTTTTTCTGTAAAAGGGCAAATATAAATAAGGACCAGGATAAAGATTTTAGGGTGGGATGACCCAGTGGTCTTTCTAGCCATCGTAGCATGAAGGCAGCCATAGACAATACATGAATGGATGGTTAAGGCTATGCTCCAGTGAAACTTAATTTACAAAAACCAGCAGTGGGTCAGATTTTGCCCATAGGCTGTAGTTTTCTGAACCCTGTTCTGCGATAGTCTTAGCTTTGTACAGCTCCACAGAAATTTTAGAATCTGTTTGTCAGTTTATACATGCACACACATGCATGTGCACACACATGTACTGTGAAAGTTGTGATTGCATTGAAACTATAGATCAATTTGAGAGAATTGAAATCTATAAAATAGTGTGAATTATAATCCACAGATATGGATACTCTTCTATTTATGCTGGTTTTCTTCAATTTCTCTCAGTAATGTTTTATAATTTTCTATGTAGAGGTCTTATATATCTTTAATTGGATTTATTCCTACTTATTTGATTTTTTTGATGCTGATATAAGTCATCATTTTCAATTTTAATTTTTATTGTGGTATATAAAATATCACTTATTTTTGGGTAATAATAGTTTATAGATTTTTAAAAATTTTCTTCTTAAACTAAAAGTTTTATCCTTTTCTAATCATGATACTTATTGTATTGACAAGGACCTCTTGCACAGTGTTGAATGAAAGTGGCGATAGGAGACATCCTTGTCTTGTTCTTTACACCAGGGGTAAGAACACTTAGCATAACATCTACCCCTATAGCAAATTTTAAGGTATGCAATACAGCATTGTTAACCATAGGCAACGTGCTGTACAGTGGATCTCTAGGACTTACTCATCTTGTATAACTGAAAAGTTGTACCCTTTGACTAATACCTCTCAGTTTCCCCCTCTCCTCAACCCCTGGGGACCACTATTCTACTCTCTGCTTCTGTGAGTTTGACTATTTTAGATTCCTCACATGAGTGGTATCATGTAGTATTTGTCATTCTGTGTCTGGTTTATTTCATTTGGCATAATGTCTTCTGGATTCATCCATGTCGTTGCAAATGGCAGGGCGTCCTTTTTAAAGGCTGAATAGTGTTCCCAGGTTTGTATGTATGTGTTACACTTTCTTTATCCATTTATCCACTGATGGATATTGAGGTTGCTTCCATGTCATGGCTGTTGTGAATAATGCTGCAGTGAACATGGGAGTGCAGGTATCTCTCCAAGATCCTGATTTCAAGTCTTTTGAACATATACTCAAAAGTAGGGTGCTGGATCATGTGAGAATTCTATTTAAAATTTTTTGGGGCCGTGCGTGGTGGCTCATGCCTGTAATCCTAGCTCTCTGGGAGGCGGAGGTGGGCGGATTGTTTGAGCTCAGGAGTTCGAGACCAGCCTGAGCAAGAGCGAGACCCCGTCTCTACTAAAAATAGAAAGAAATTAATTGGACAGCTAAAAATATATAGAAAAAATTAGCCGGGCATGGTGGCGCGTGCCTGTAGTC
>CAUYSK010013239.1:0-11228 GCA_963575035.1 Avahi laniger
TAGGGCATTTTTTTTTTTTAACTTGCACAAAATTGGGTTTATTTTTATTTTTTTTTATTTCAGTGTATTATGGGGGTACAGATGTTTAGGTTACGTATGTTGCCCTTCCCCCTCCCAAGTCCGAGTTTCAAATATGTCCATTCTTCGGGTAGTGCGCATTGCACTCTTTGTGTATGCATCTACCCATCCCCTACTCCCTACTCCCCCCTCCCCCCGCTCCCCTGCCCAACATCCAATAGATGGTATTCGTATATGTGCACCTATGTGTTGATCAGTTAATATCAATTTGATGGTGAGTACATGTGGTGTTTGTCTTTCCATTCTTGGGATACCTCACTTAGTAGAATGTGTTCCAGCTCTGTCCAGGAGTATACAAGAGGTGCTATATCACCATTGTTTCTTAAAAGTGAATAGTACTCCATGGTATACATATACCACATTTTATTAATCCACTCATGTATTGATGGACACTTGGGTTGTTTCCACATCTTTGTAATTGTGAATTGTGCTGCTATGAACATTCGAGTGCAGGTGTCTTTTTCATAGAGTGACTTTTGCTCTTTTGGGTAGATGCCCAGTAACGGGATTGCTGGATCAAATGGTAGCTCTACTTGTATCTCTTTAAGGTATCTCCATATTGCTTTCCACAGAGGTTGCACTAATTTGCAGTCCCACCAACAGCGTATGAGTGTTCCTATCTCTCTGCATCCACGCCAACATTTATTGTTTTGGGACTTTTTGTTAAAGGCCATTCTCACTGGAGTTAAGTGATATCTCATTGTGGTTTTGATTTGCACTTCCTTCATGATTAGTTATTTTTTTGAAAATTGCTAAAACAAAAGAATAAGCCTACCAGGAATTAGCCCTAGAGTAGACATAGGCTTCTGGGTCTTGGGACTACATGATTAGGAAGAGATCATATTCAATGACCCTACTCATTTTGAGAAAACCAGAACCAACTATTCCCTTGAAGCTAACAAATTTAAATCAAAATTAACCTCCTTAGAAATAGCCACATTTAAAACAATCCATAGTGACATATGGCTACCGGCACCCTATTGTACAGTGCAGAATTATAGAACATTTTCATCACAGTTCTATAGACAGAACTAGTAAGAAATACCTGTCACACAAATGAGTTTGAGATAAATTTTCTTTCCATATACTGGTGGTTTTGTCAGGAAAAAAAAAATTGCTTGTCTATGTTTAGTAAAAGATATAGAGCATATGGTGAGATGGTGAAAATCAGTTTTGTACCTTGAATCAATGTGGGGACCAGAAACACATTTTCCATTCAGAAAGACCTACCAATGTAAAAGCATATTTAGACTTGAGAATTCAAATATTATTGGGCAGAACAAAATAATGTAAAAACACCTACAGCAAACAAGGCTTTATATCTAACTGAAATCCAATACTCTCACCTTCTTTTCTGTCAAATTTCCATTATATAAGTTTCAATATTCCAATGAACATCGAATCAGGTTTGGCCTCAGTCAATTGTGCCAATCCAATTTGTTTTTTTCCTAAGATTCTCCTAAATTTATTTTTTCAGATTAAGAAAATATCACATGTAGTCATTTTTAATCAAGGAAGTAGAATATCTAATAAAAATTAATTATTAAGCACTTATGCTAATCTGACAGGTATACCTACAAAAACTCAAGCCAGATGCAATTATTAGATGCAAATACATGATACATGCATACATAAAAGAGTCCAAGTTGTGATCATATGCTGAAAATATATTTGGTTACATACAAAATAATAAGAAATTTTCAGTTTTGAAAAATCATTAATAAATTCAGCAAGTTTTGCTGGAGATAAATGATATCAGTATCAATACTAAAAAGAGAGAGAGGGAAATCTAACAAAATTCTCTAAAACTTTACTTTGTGTTTTTTTTGAGAAACCAAACTAGAAAATTTAATTAGGAAAATACACAGAGGTAAAATCAAATTATATAAGGTATGTTGTATTGGAATATAACTAAGAAAATGTGGAAGACCTTCTCATATTTTTATTATTTAAAGGAAAAACATTTAAAGAACACTATTTTTAGAAAGTATTTTAAGGTTAAAGAAATATTATTTAAAGATATAATGACCTATATAAATAATAATATATGTTTTATAAATAAGAATAAATATTTTTGAAATTTATCTAATTTATTCATGTCAAAACCTCAAAAGCATTATTCATGAAAGTAGTCAAATGTTCATACAAAAGTTTAAGGTATAAAAACAGTGACAATCAGTTCTGGAAAAGAACTAGAAGCAGCAAATTGTACCTTTTTTTTTTTTTTTTAACTTCAGCATATCACAGGGGTACAAATGTTTAGGTTACATATATTGCCCTTGCCCCACCCGAGTCAGAGCTTCCAGCGTGTCCATCACCTAGACAGTCTACACCACATCCATTAGGTGTGTATATACCCATCCCCTTCTCCCCCCTCCCATCTGCCTGACACTTGATAAATATTACTACTATATGTGCACTTAAGTGTTGATCAGTTAATACCAGTTTACCAGTGAGTACATGTGGTGCTTGTTTTTTCATTCTTTTGACACTTCACTTAGTAGAATGGGCTCCAGCTCTATCCAGGATAATATAAGAGGTGCTAGATCACCATTGGCTTATGGTTGAGTAGAACTCCATGGTATACACATACCACATTTTGTTAATCCACTCATGTATTGATGGGCACTTGGGTTGTTTCCACATCTTTACAATTGTGAATTGTTCTGCTATAAACATTCGAGTGCAGATATCTTTTTTATAGAATGTATTTTGTTCTTTTGGGTAGATGCTCAGTAATGGGATTGCTGGATCAAATGGTAGTTCTACTTGTAGCTCTTTGTGGTATCTCCATATTACTTTCCACAGAAGTTGTACTAGCTTGCTGTCCCACCAGCATTGTATGTGTGTTCCTATCTCTCTGCATCCACACCAACATTTGTTGTTTTGGGACTTTTTGTTAAAGGCCATTGTCACTGAAGTTTAGTGATATCTCATTGTGGCTTTGATTTGCATTTCCCTGATGATTAGAGATGTTGAGAATTTTTTTTATATGTTTATTGTTATTCTGTCTTCTTTTGAAAAGTTTCTGTTCATGTCCTCTGACCACTTTTTGATAGGATTGTTTGATTTTTTACTTGCTGATTTTTCTGAGTTCTATCTAGATTCTAGTTATCAGCCCTTTATTGGATGTGTAGCATGCAAATATTTTTTCCTGTTCTGTAGGAAACAGAACTGTTTGCTCTCATGACCATTTCCTTGACTGTGCAGAAGCTTTTTAATTTGGTCAGCTCCCATTTATTTATTTTTATTATTGCTGTGATTGTCTTTGGGTTGTTCTTCATAAATTTTTGCCTAGGCCAATGTCTACAAGAGTTATTCCAACATTTTTTTCTGGAATTCTTATAGTTTCATGCCTTAGGTTCAAGTCTGTTATCCACCATGAGTTGATTTTTGTGAGAGGTGAAAGGTATGGATCCTGTTTCAGCCTTCTATGTGTGGCTATCCAATTTTCCTAACACCGTTTATTGAATAAGGATCCTTTTCCCTACTGTGTGTTTTTGTCTGCTTTGCCAAAGATTAGATGGCTAAATGAGGATGATTTTATAGCGGGGTTCTCAGTTCTGTTCTATTGGTCTATGTCTCTGTTCTTGTTCCAATACCATGCTGTTTTAGTTACTATAGCCCTATAGTATAGCTTGAAGTCTGGTAAATTGGTGCCTTACAATTTGTTCTTTTAGCTTAAGATTGCTTTTCCTATATGGGGTCTCCTCTGATTTCAAACAAAGCATAGAACAATATTTTCTATATCTGTGAAAAATGATGTTGGCATTTTTATAGGGATTTCATTGAATCTGTAGATCACTTTGGGTAGTACAGACATTTTAACAATATAGAGTCTGCCGACCCATGAGCATGGTACAGTTTTCCACCTCTTTACATCCTCTGCTACTTCCTTCCTCAGTGTTTCATAGTTCTTCCTGTGGAGATCTTTTACTCTCTTATTTAAATATATTCCTAGATATTTTATTTTCTTTGTTTTCTATTGTGAAGGGTATTTAGTCTTTGATTTGGTTCTTAGTTTGACTCTTGTTGGCATATGTGAATGCTCCTGATTTCTGTACATTGATTTTGTAACCTGATACTTTTCTGAATTTGTTTATCAATTCCAGTAGTTTCATGGCAGAATCTTTGGGGTTTTCTAGATACCCAATATATGATGTAGTGCAGCTAAATGATAATTAAAGCAAGAAATATTGTTTAAGGAATAATCTAACAGAATGCAGATATAGATCAAATAGCTTATGAATATAGCTATGCATTTGATAGAGTTGGCATGGCATTTTGGTGGGTAAATGCAGGGTTATCTAAGAAATATAATTGGAACACATAGAAGCACAAATGGAAAGATGAAATGATTTTCTATTTTCAATTATATGCAAAAGTAAATTCAAAATGTATCAACATCCAAGTCAAAGAGCTATACAAGAAAAACAAATCATTATAGTGTGAAAATATAGTGCAATATATTTTCCCTTAAAACAAAAGCCCACACAGCATTCATAAATTAAAGTGAAAATCAGTGTAAAATGTGAAAACTGATAATGTCAATATAGTAAAATTAAAGATTTTTCTGAAGAACAAAAATTATTCACAAAATAATGCCCAAAGATACAGAAAACGATGCTATTTCTTAAACTGATAAAAGTAATAGTTTTTAGGTCTAGAAAATGTGATGAATTACTACTCATTCATATGAGAAAGGCAGATATTCTAACACAAAGATAAGCATTGCCTATGAAAAGGCATTTTACTGAACACATAATTTAAATTTCCATAAAAATATTAAAAGCATATTTGAGATTATTACCATTCAAGACAATAAAGCATAAATCAACAGCTTACCATTTTCCCTGCTCAGTTAAAAGAGACTCATCCTGGGGTGTGAGGCGTGATAATTTTGTATTCACTTTATTGGAGTATGAGGTTATACCCATTTGCTCTCCTGCACTCTTGGTGGGAATTGTAATTGGCATGCCCATTTTAAAGAGCAATATTGAAGTTTATCTAATGATGAACTGAACAGAAGTATAGTAAAGCCAGATTTAGAAAAACAACCATGACATTTGTGTAGAAAATTGAAATGTGATGGTTGGGACTTAATATAGGATAATTAAAGGATATATTATCAAGCTTTTGGAATTTAATGGTCTGATTTAAAAAAACCACACAGAGAAATAAGCACTAGATACTTGATATTTTATAATAGTAGAAGGAAGAGAATTTGTCACCTGATTATGTGTTGCAATGAAAAAGAGACTGTTAAGAACAGTACTAGGTTTTTCATTTGAGTAGCAAGAAAAATGATTCTGACAGAAATAGGTATAAGAATTTAAGAAAAGTTATTTCCTTCCTTCACCAGTGAAAGGCTATAAACTGTAGAATACACTGAGGATAAGAACTATTTCACTCTCTATAGTTGTCTTTCCAGCATGGTAACTGAATGTTCATTTTGAAAGATGTTACATTTTCTGATTCCCATTATAGAAATAACAATGTCCTTGGTATAACCAAAGTGTTTCTACATACTGTAACTCCAATATATATATATATAGTTAAAATCATAAAAAAGTATTACTCTCCTTGTTCTCAGGAAGAGTTTCAGAAATTGCTCAGGTAGGTATATGGATTTTAACAATTCCCATTGTTAAACATATTATCTGTCAATAAGAAAATGTGTCAAAAATTTTAGTTTTTTTAAATGTATTGGTTTTATTATAGTATTAATTCTTATAGTTACAAAAATATTTCTAAATATTAACTTCTTTTCAACTCTATAATTATGGTATTAATGGCATTTTTACTATGTTTTAATTTCTTCTGTTCTTCCTTTCTTTTTTGGTAGTCTGACTATTTTGATATTTTTAAAATACAAAAGCACATTACAAAAAAAACAATAAGAATGTATGTAGCATATAGCTAATTTTGTCTAAAAAGAGCAAACTAAAAACTGTGTAATTTTACCTAGATATGACTTCAGAGAGAGGAAGTTTTCATTCGTGTGCCAGTAGCTGATGATGTGAGCGGTTAACACTGTACACTCTCTTGCGAATGTGTTGTGATTTGCTATGAAATAATGACTGCTCTTTGTCTCCCAGATCTTCTTCTGTTTAAAAAAAATCAATCCTATCAAAGTAAACTCAGTTTTTTGCCTTAGGAGATTTCTTTCATTTATATCTAGGAAAATCAAGTAAAATCTTTGTATATGTGTGTTCATTTTTGTAACTGGCTTTCGTGAAAAATTGACATGGAGCTTTTATCAAATGTAAATGTTCTCTCTGTCTCTCAATTATTTATTTCATTTTTTGTTCTTTTTTTATTTGTATCTCTTGGGATTTTTTCCTACTGTGCTTTTAAACTAAAGGGTCCAATTCTTTGAAAGATTAGTTCATGACATACAGATCTCCAAGATATCTCTAGGAGCTATAGATGCCATTCATCAGAAGTAGAAGTAGAACTTTCCCTGCTTTTTGATATTCCTGGCCTTTCTAAAAGCCATTGATATTTTTGTACATTCATCTAAGAGTATAAACTAAAACAGACCTCAGACTGCCAAAGGAACTCTAAATTCATGAACTTAGAATAATTATGATTCTAGCCATCCAGCATATAACAATAGCAACAAAACAAAAAAATGTAATATTTAACAATTTTAAAATATTTTAGAGCCAGATCAGGGTTGCAAAAACATTTCATATCACATGTAGAATTAAAAAGTGACAATTAAGTATTTTATATTTGAAGCTACTTTAGGGATAAAACTATTCTATAACTTTTGAAGTACACAAAGATTATCACAAATATTATTTTATAAGAAATATATATATATATGAATATTCATTTATCACAGTCCTCAGCACATACTACTTGAGGAAGCTCAAACAAAATAAAATTATTGAATGGGAGTTTATAAAAATGGAAGAAATGCAGACAAGGGCAGAAACTCCTGGGGTAACAGGTGGGAACTTAAGGTTTTTCATTTTTGATTCTGATACCAGAAACACATACACACACAAATTATACACAAAATCTCAGTACCGATTGCTTTCTGTCTATAGAATATTTGATTAAAGAGTTAATTCTGAGGAGAAATATTAACCTAGCTTAAATTCCATCCCTTAACTAGTACTGTGACTAATAATGCTATCAAAAACATGGCATGATGAAATGAAAGTGAGGAGTATTTCCTTAGGGGAAATGTTAAGAGCTGTTCCCATAACAAGGGGTAGGATTTTCTCACAAGCAAATCAAGAGATATCTACTATGTCCTAATCATGAACTTTCTGCCAACTATCACATAGGTACACTCTTAACATCCATACATAGAATTTTGTATGTCCCCCAAACACCATATATTGTTATTATAATATGCAACCTAAGCATAAGTACATAAATATAAAATAATTATAAACTTATGGGTAAGAATTTGTAGAAAAGATGTACATAAATAAAATTTACATAAATATAAATTAAATTTAGTTACGTAGAAAATGCTGGAGTAAAAGAGTAAGCATAATGAGTGAGATTAGACATGAGTATCTTTGAACATGTGAGAGAACAAATTATTTTAAAATTATGTTTTCTTCCTTAAATATTTTTATTCAAATATTTAATGTGCTTGAAAAAGTAAAATCATTAAGCTGTATTGTTAAAAACGTCATATTTGTATTAAAGCCTATGTTACAATCTTTTCCTGAAGTAGACAGACTGAATATCTAAGAGATTTAAATGATGAAGAGATGGTTAAATGGTGTATTTTTTAAAAAAAATTAAAGTAATAACGAACATTAGAAGGTGAAAACGTAGTTTATTATTGATTTGATGTTAACATAGTCAGGGAACCAGGAACAGAGGGTGAAAGTTTTAGTAATGACTCTTTTTGCTAATCAAACAGTATCAGCATAATATCTCCCTCCCCAAAAATGCTCAAAAGCACATGTATTTAAACAGGTTCATGTAATATCCTTTGTGATTTATGTCTTGCTTTAATTCTCTTTGACAGAAATGAACACAATATTTAGACATTATTTAATTAATTTAATATTTTGAATATCTCTGGTGAGCCAGAAATAGTTTGATCTAGCACCTACCATATACATAAGATATATTTCTTGATATAAGAATATAATATTGAACAAAACAGACAGAAAAGCCTTGTTCTCTTGGAAGTATCACTCTATTGGAGAGGAAAACAGATAGGCACAATAAATAATGTAAATAGAATAAATCCTAATAAATATAAACATGTCGTAGTTTTTAAAAACGATATAAAGTTGGAGGTAGTAAACAGGTTAGATGTTTTGAGGGAAATGATTGCAATTTTAAATAGATTGGTGTTGGTAGCCCTTATTGAGGAAATGACAGCTCATCAGGGACTGAAAGAAATTGAGAGAATTAGCTCTATGGGTATCTAGGGTGTGTGTTGCAAAGAGAAAGCATAAGCTTTAAAACAAAGTAGTATGTGATAGAAAACAGATTCAGAATTCACATACTTTGATTTGTTGGATATGCAGAGAAGAACAGGCTTCTATTCTTGAATTGAACTTATACAAAATATATCCAATAATTAAGATTATTCTATTTAAATTTTTTCAAGATGAAAAAAAAAATCCTTCTGTACTTGATAAGGCTGAGTTATGGCTTTCCAAAGAGAAAGAAATGAATGTTCTAACTCTATGGAACGTCATTACCTTTTTCAAAATATCTCAAGTGTCTTTGAATAATTCAATACAGGTTTTCGGCTAATTCACAAACATATTGTTTTTATTCACTATGCATGTAGATAAAACAGATGCAAATTTCTAATGCAGTACAAACATATTTTCCTATTTAAAGAAGCATAATAAAGCTAGCAAAAATGAGATCAAATTTTATGAGCCTCTAGTGAAAAATAGAAAGGCTGTAAATCCTATTTCACCAATTATTCTTCAATTGTTTTTTGTCTTCTTTTATAGGCAAACTCGTAGCATGTCTCAAGTGAAATTTTGGCAAATTTAAGGTTGAGTAAAATGTTTTCATATTATAATAAAATATTCTTCTAATGAGAAAAATCTATGCATGTATTTTCAAAATTGGCAAATCTATCACTTTTTTTCACTTTTTTGGCTACAGGAATTCCTGAGACTTTTATTTTCTCTTCAATGCTGAGATAAAAGCTGATTATAAATTTTTTCATCATTTCTAATTAGGCATTTTTCTGTGTGTTAGGCTCACTGTAAACAAATGTGAAGTTTCACAATCATATCTAAAAAATACACTTTCTTTTGTTCTTATGAAGTCGTGGCTACTCTAATCATTGTAACATGAGGACATTAAGTAAACGAACCCTACTTGACAAATAATATTAAATTGGCTCAATACTTTTTGCAATAAACACTTATTTAGAATTATAATTTTCTAAGAAAATACTTTTCCACAAAAATATATTTTTAAAGTATAATTTTCAAATTACCACTACATAAATTCTGTGCTGTCACTCTATATTGTCCATAGGGTAGTATTAATATCATATGGGGCCTTTGCCCTCAAATTCTAGTGTTGGTCCCAAATAAATATATTAAAAACCTCAACAGTCACAAAACTCTTAAGATCTGTCTTATCTGCTAAATATAGAAGTTGAAATTTCTAGCCTTTTATTATTAGCATTATTGATTATAAAAGAGGTCCTTAAAATGTTCAAGCAAGACCTAAATTATTTCATCCTAAAATTAGTGAGAGTGAAAAATAAATATGTGTGTGTGTGTGTGTGTGTGTGTGTATCGTGGTTGAGATATGTCAAAATTATAATTGCTTATTTATATTTATATAGTTACTATATATGGTGATACATTCTTTTGGATCAGAATAAGAATATAACAATTGCTTATTAGAATAGCTAAGGTAGGAATTTCAAATAGTAATGACTTGGGGAAAAATTACATTGGTTATGTTTCTAATGAAGCTTACAGTTATTTCTAATGATGTTTCTTAATTGTAGGCAGAGAAAACAACAATAAAAAAAGCATCGAAAATTTGCAGATACAATTCTAGTTAATTCAATAATACTTAGAAGTATTTGTTGAAACCTTGGAACAGTAATAAAAGGTAACGTTTACTCAATGTTCATACTGTATGCTGGGAGTCGTCTGTGCATATGTGATCTTATTTTATTTTCACAGCAATATTATGAGCACTGTACCTTAGCATCTTCAATTAAGTGAAGAAATCTGAAGGCTTAGAAAGGACAGTGTTAATGAGCTAGTCAGTAGGTTGCCTTAACCTTTCATGTGATTCATGGCTCTTTGTTTGGTATTGGAATAGAAATTTAGAAGGAACTGATTTCCTTTTGTTGCTGTTAGAAATAGTAGTCTGAAATCTACAGACCACGAACATTGTTGTGTGTTTACTATTTCTGGGAAAAAAACCTTTTGCACACATTTGCATAGAATTAAGAGGTGATAAGAGTAGTAAAAAGAGAAAGGGATCAAAAGTATAAGGAAGTTTCAACATTCAAGAGTCTAAGAAGTGTGTTTTGTTGGAGAGGATTCACAATTCTCAGTATTGATAAATTTATATTTTATGTTAGTACAAAACATGCTCAGGTAATGAAGAAGGATAAATGTCACAGGAATTGAGCCTGTGTTAAATTTATGTTCCCACTGAAAACAATGAAAACTGCTGAATTAAACATTTTTTGAAGTATAAAAACACACATGAGAAACAAATAAATAATATATAACATTTCTGTTTTAAAGAGCTGGCAAGCTAATGTAGATTAGTCAGTATTTCAAACTGAAGCAAAGAAAGATGCAAAAATATAGATCGAATATAAAGCTAATTTTGAATAGGGAGAATTTACCAAGCTGGTAAATTAAGGCTTACATAGGAAATCAAAGTAGCCTTTAGCCAAAGAAAATAGAAAAGTAAGAAATCCTACTTTAGTAAAACTGGAACCAAAAGGCTATATCATTGATTCAAGAGTACATCAAAAGCAGATATACTCCACTCCCACAGGCCCATTCTACTTCAAGAAGAGTTGCTGTACTTAACATTGAGCACAGGAGAAGCAAAAACAAAAATAACCTCTGAGAAGTTGTAACAACTACCCTGTTCTCAATCATATTTGTGGTCCAAATTCATACTAATACAAAAAAGCCTCAGTAAAGAATTAA
>CAUYSK010013240.1:0-12489 GCA_963575035.1 Avahi laniger
CCCTTAATCCTGAGAACTTCAGAATATGAAGATGGGGCCTTTAAAGAGGTGCTTACATCGTGGCCATTGGGGTGGCCCCTAAACCAATCTGACTGGTGTCCTTGTAAGGGGAAATCTGGGTGCACAAAGAGACACTAGGGATGCACTTACGCAGAAGAAAGGCCATGTGAGGACACAGCAAGAGGTGGCCATCTGCAAGCCAAGGAGAGAGGCCCCAGAAGAAGCCAAATCTGTTGGCACCTTGGTCTTGGACTTCCCAGCCTCCAGATCAGTGAGAAATGAATTTCTGTTGTTTAAGACAGTCTCTCTGTGATACTTCATTAAGGCAGCCTTAGCCACCAACTAATACAAGGATATTCATAATTTTAAGTTTTCACAGGTTGAAATGTATAAATATTTCAGCCCAAATATTTTCACAGATGCTGTCTTCTTTGCCTTCATTCAGAGTACCTTTCTTCAATAAGTATTTCATAAGAAAAACCTCATCAAATAAGTTGTCTCTGTTTATGACTCCACATAATTATAGGCCTCCACAATTTCATTTTGTTTCACTACAGAACATAAATTTATCTAATTAAAAATAGGTGCTTCAGCAAATGCTTCATCCTGCAAGTTGAGATATTCTAAAATGCAATTACAGAATTTCAACATTAATATTGTATACCATTTGAGAGCTCATTGTTTAATTTGTTCAGCACCTCCTGTGCTTATGAAAGGATAAATTTCAAGTCTCTGTGTGCAAATCGTGTTTCCAATAATTGCATTTTGGCACTTCATTTGATAAATACTTTGATTAAAAATTTTCATAAGCATATGAAAAGGTACTCAATTTGTTAGACATCAGAAAAATGTCAATTAAAATCACAATGACATACCACTACACACTAGACTGGATAAAGTCATAAAGATCGATACTACCAAGTGTTGGCAAAGATGTGTTGCAACTGGAACTTTCATACATTGCTGTCGGGAATGCAAAAATGGTACAGTAACTGGAAAACCATATGTCATTACATTATAAAGTTAGATTTATTACCATGCAATCCAGAAATTCTACTTCCAGATATTTACCTAAAAAACATGAAAACATATGTCCAAGGAAAAATATGTACATGAATATTCATAGAAGCATTATTCATAATTGCCTCCACTGGAAACAATCCAATCCAAATTTCTATCATTATTAAATGGATAAACAAAGTGTGATATATCCATACCATAGGAAACTACTCAGCAATAAAAAGAAAGGAAATAATATAGACAATAACATGGATACATCTCAAAAATATTATGATAAGAGAAAGAAGGCAATCACAAAAGATTCCTTACTATGTTAAGTCCATTTATATGAAATTCTATAATACCTAAAACTATAGTGACAGAAAACAGATCGATGGTTGCCTGGGGCCAGGGTGAGGGGAGATGAGGGAATATATACAGGTGTGAGGAAACTTCCTGCAGTGAAGAATTGCTCTATTTCTCGATTGTGGTGGTGGTTAAATGATTGTACACAATTACCAACATTCACCAACCTGGACACTTAAAATTAGTATAAATATCACTTTGATAAACAAAAAAGGAAAGCAATTTCCAACTAATTTTGAACACCATACAAGCAAAGGGAAGAGACTTGTTTATAAAAAGTTCAATACAATGGTAGAATACTTCTATTGGTTTACAAAATAGATATTTGAAAGCTCAAACATTTTTAAACATTGGGTTGATGACAGGCAGCAAAGACAGAAAACACACGATGCCATACTGAAACGTACTTTTATATTCAACATCAGCATGGGCACAAGATTTTGTAATTCAGTTATTCTGTGCATATGTAAAGATATTCGTAAATTTTGGCAATTGGATCATTTCTTTTTTTTTTTTTTTTTTGAGACAGAGTCTCACTCTTTTGTCCTGGCTAGAGTGCCGTGGCGTCAGCCTAGCTCACAGCAATCTCAAACTCCTGGGCTCAAGCGATCCTTCTGCCTCAGCCTCCTGAGTAGCTGGGACTACAGGCACATGCCACCATGCCCAGCTAATTTTTTCTATATATTTTTAGTTGTCCGATTAATTTCTTTCTATTTCTAGTAGAGACGGGGGAATCTCACTCTTGCTCAGGCTGGTCTCGAACTCCTGAGCTCAAACAATCCGCCCACCTTGGCCTCCCAGAGTGCTAGGATTACAGGCGTGAGCCACCGCGCACGGCCTGGATCGTTTCTTTTTGATAGTTAAAGGAACTATTTTTTGACAGTTTGAATGTAATTATTAATTTTGTGTCCACCACTTCTAATTGCAAATAAATCTCTTACTTTAGTAAAAATACTGATTTTATCAAAATTTATATTCATGTTATCACCACACAAATTAATCATTTTTCTTTAGTTTTGAAATTTTTAATTGACTGTAGAATAGTAGTCATAATAATTTCGTAGACTTCAAAAAGATTTACTTTGATTCCACGAACTAGGTGGAAAAAACTGAACAATTATTGGACTGAACTGGTTTTCTATTTGGAGCAGCTGATGACAGTGATATAAAACTGGCACCATTTAACTGTAAAGTTTTTCTTCTTCACATGTACTTGCTATCACTTTTTCTACATACACAAGGAAAAATGGAGAAAAATGAGCAAAAGTACGAATGTTGTTTGATCTAAGTGAAAAGCCATGCATCATAAAGTGATAGATTAAATCCGTCCTCTGCAGCTACCCATATTTAACGGTCTATTTTAGGACAGATTTCTTAAAATAACTTCTAACTTTGCTGGGCATGGTGGTGCATGCCTGTAGTCCCAGCTACTTAGGAGGCTGAGGCAGGAGGATCACCTGAGCCGAGGAGTTTGAGGCTACAGTGTGCTATGATTGTGCCTATGAACAGCCACTGTACTCCAGCTTGGGCAACATAGCACTACCCCATATCTTAAAATAAAGCAATAAAAAACAAATAAACTTCCAACTTTAAAAGTAGATGCTGATGCTTCTTCAAAAATTTATACTTATATAGCCCTCATGATAATGGTAAATGTCAACAAATATGTACAAGTATTCTATCATCATTAACTTTCTTAGGAAACAGATATTCAGTTCTTAGTTTCTCATCAAATACTCACTTTGTAATTCTTGAAACAGTCAGGAAAGGAGGGCTAAATTATTACTGGCCAACTTTCAGATTTAAGGTAAGAGCTCTCTTTGTTGCATATGTATCTCTTGACTGCTAGATGAGGCCATGGAAGAAGCTAGAACTACAATGTGGAGGTCTTCCAAACCCATCCCAGTTTATCTTTTCTAGTGAGGTAAACATTGCAAATGATGAAATGCAAAAATTCTAAGTGTATTCCTGATCAAGTTTTAACAAATGTATATGTCCATGTAACCCATACCCAAATGAAGTGTAGAAAGTTCCCGTCCTTCATTTCCCCTTCTAGTTAATTCCTGTCCCCACAGATGACCTGTGTTCTGATTTTTATTGCCATGGCTTTGTTTTGCCTGTTTTAAAACTTCATATACATGGAACGATACAGTATAAATTCTTTTGAGTTTGGCTTCTTCAACATTGTGAAGTGAGATCCATCTATGTTGTTGCATGTATCAGTATAGTAGTCCATTCTTATTTCATTTTTAAGTTGCTGAGTAGTATTCTATTCCATGAATCTACCACAATTTATTCTTTTTCCTATTGATGGACATTTGGGTTGTTTTCAGTTTTTTGCTGTTGTGAATGAAGCTACAATAATTCTTGTACAAGTCTCTTGCATAAAAACTCTTTTGTTAAGACTCTTGTGTAAATACCTAGGAGTAGAACTACTGGATCAGAACTTAAGAATACCTATAACTGCCAGTAGGTTTTCTAAAGTAATTCTAGCATCTTACATTTGGGCCTACATTTGAACTTGGCAATGCATGAAAGTAAAAAAGCAATACATAAAACTCCAATTCTTCCATGTTCTCACCAACATAGGTATTATCAGTCTTTTTTAATATTCACTATTTTAGTGGGTGTGAAAATGATATTGAATTATGGTTTTAATTTGCATTTTTCTAATGACTTATAAGGATACCTTATGAAGAATATCTTATTTTGTGGAGTATCTGTTCAATTCTTTTGCTCATATTTTTTATTGAACTGTTTGTCATTTTATTATTGATTTATAGGAGGTCTTTCTATATTCCGGATACGTGTCCTTTGTTAGATACATGTAGTACAAATATTTTCTCCCAGACTGTGGCTTGTCTTTTCATTTTCTTAATGGTGTCTTTCAAAGAATAGAAGTATATAATATTGATGAAGTCAAATGTACCAGGTTTAATCTTTTATAGTTAATACCTTTTGTGTCCTATCTAAAAAGAGCCATTCTCTTAAAAGTGTTATTTGATGAGCAGAAGTTGTAATTTTAATGGAATCCAGTGTACCGGTTTTTTCTTTTAAAGTTAATGCTTTTCTGTTCGTTCTAAGAAATCTTTGCCTTCCCAAAGGTTGCAAAGACATTGTCTCATGTTATTTTCTAGAAGTGTTAATAGCTCTAGCTTTTATGTTTGGGTGTGTGAACCATCTCAAATTACTGTTTGTGAGTAACATGGGGTAGGGATTGGACTGGTTAGTTTTTGTCTACATTAGGCAATTTATTTAACTCCTCTGAGTCTCGTTTACCTTATCTGCAAAATGATTAAAGCCTACCTCAGAGAGTAGCTGTTGATTTAAATATGTTATTAGCATTAAGCACATAGTAGGTGTTGAACAATGGAATTCAATAAAGATCATCTTAGATTTTCACAGGTCCTTTGAATGCTCTACAAATAGTCCTTCTGCCCATTTTCTCTTATTCCCTTTAATATGTAAAACCCTCAATTAATATTAATACAAACAATCATAACAACCCTTTGAGTACCACTATGAACCTGGCACTTTATATACATTCCACTCACTTTTTGAGGAAGTATAATCTTCATTTTTAAGACGATAAAGCAGGCTGAGAGAACATCTTAATTGGAACCGACATTAATGTTGATGTGATCTTTGGAGTCATCTGCATGTGTTGCGAATAGCAATTAGAGATAAACCTCACTTTTAGTCTGCTTGAAATGTCCTTTTTCTGATGCATCTTCTACCACGATCCTGATGCTCCATCCGTGATCTGCGAGTGACCCTTGCGTGCTCCCCCCACACCTGGGTCTTCCCCAGTTGGCTCACCTGCCACGTTCCCCTCTGCTCTCCCCCAGCGCTTCACACCCAGGGAAGCATCGCCCTACGGGAGGTATTTGGAAGTGCAGAAGGCCCTTTTGGACCTCATGGCAGGGTTTAGGGATGCTTAATACCATAGCATGCATGGAGCAAGTCACAGAACGCATCTTTTGGCCCAGAGTGCCAGTGGAGCTCCACCCCCAAACTTTGCCTAAATCCTAACTGTCCTTAGAGACCCAGGTCAAGTTGTCTTTTCTGTGTGGCTGCTTCTGCCCAGCCGGGCCCCAAGTCTCCTCTCCCTGGTGACTACACGGTGACAGCACCTCTGCGGCGCCTGCATACATTTCGCCCCGTGTTCCCTTGCTTCCTTCTCTTCTCAGGGTCAAAGCCTGTCTGTCGAGGCACATTGGAGGTGCTCCGGCTTCAGGAAGCAAGTCTGTGACTCAGTCGTACCCAGCACTTCCCGAGTACAATGCTACACTTGCTCAGTCATTCTGTCAAAAATGATTTAAAAAGATTTTAATCAGCAGAGTTGTAGGACTTTCTTTAGGGGTTGTAGCCAGAGAGACATGAACAGTGGCCTTTCTACAGAGCGAGCATAAATATGTATGCTACGGAAGCCTGCGAGAGACCTGGGGGTGGGGGCAAGTCAGGGGGGCCCAAGGCAGCATCAGAGGCAGGAGAGACCGAAGCCTCTTGTCAGCGCTCGATTCTGCGCGAGCAGTCGCTGTGATTCATGCACCAGGCCATTAATCCGGTAAGAAGCCGCTCAGTGGGCAGACGAACAAAAACAGGAGGCCCTTCGGAGAGCCCTAAATTACCTGGCCTAACAGCTTTATATACCTGAAAGTGCCGGGTATTCCGTGAGCACCGTGGGAAGTACCTGCAACCTCAGTTTCTAACAGAAACCTGGCAAATTTGATTCAACCACTAAAAAAAGGTGAGCATTTATTTTGTTCAAGTGGCTGAGCTGGCACAAAGACAAACAAAAAGTCAGTACTTAATCTTTCAGGAGGTCAAAAATTGGTGAGAGTGATTCTCGAATCCTACTTTTCCCTCCCCGGCTGCTGTGTCTAGTGCTGAGAACTCTCCCCTTCAGACCCCTCCAGATTTCTCTTCTCCACCCCTGTGCTGCTGGCAGGGTTCCCTAATGCCCGACGGATGGCGGCAACAGCTTCTTACCTGCTTTCCCGGACTGCTCCTGTCCCATTCCGATCCAGCATCACAGCCTGCAGATTCCTGTTTCTTCAACCATTGCACAACTTTGACATCTTAATTGGAACTGACATTAATGTTAATACGGTCTTTTGGAGTCATCTGAATGTGCTGTGAATAGCGCTTAGAGATAAACCTCATTTTTAGCCTATTTGAAATGTCATTTTTCTGATGCATCTTCTACCACAATCCTGATGCTCCATCCATTGTCTGGGAGTGACTCTCGCGTGCTCTCCCACGCCTGGGTCTTCCCCAGTTGGCTCACCTGCCACGTTCCCCTCTGCTCTCCCCCAGCGCTTCGCACCCAGGGAAGCATCGCCCTACAGGACGTATTTGGAAATGTGGAAGGGCCTTTTGGACCATATGGCAGGGTTTAGGGATGCTTAATGTCATACCATGCGTGGAGCAAATCACAGAACGCGTCTTTTGGCCCAGAGTGCCAGTGGAGCTCCACCCCCAAACTTTGCCTAAATCCTAACTCCTTACCTGGTTTCCCTGACTGTTCATGTCCTGTTCCAATCCAGCATCACAGCCTATGGATTCCTGTTTCTAAAAAGCATCTGATCTGATCATTCAGTAACTGAGGTAAAACTCTTTACTGGTTCTCTAATGTTTATCAGGGTTTTTTTTGGTGTTTTTTTTTTTTTTTAAGAGACGGGGCCTCACTATGTTGCCCCGGCTGGCCTCAAACTCCCAGCCTCCCTCAGCCTCCCAAGTTGCTGGCACTATAGGTGTGCTGTGCCTGCCTGGCTTCGGCTCTCTGTTGTTTTAAGGATAAAATTCAGACCCCTTACCGAGGCCTTTTGCCATCATGGGCCTGTTTGCTTCTCCAGCCTTTCTGTCATATAATTCTCCAATTGAAACACACTGACCCTTCTGGCTGGTTCCCAGACCTCTCTGCTCCCACCCGCTGCTTTCTCCCACCATGTGTCCAGCCTTAATCCTGCTAACCAAACTTTCAAGTTTCAGCCCTGGGCTCCATCTCTTCCTCCTTCTCCTGTCCGCTGGGTGAGGATCGCCTCCTATTTGTGGCTCCGCCTCCCCACCATCCGCCTTTTCTCACTCTCGAGTGCACCTATCTGACTCCTTACTTCACTCTCTCAGTGGACTTTGATTTTCTCAACTAAACTGCAAGAACTTTATCTGATTCACCGTTGACTGCTCAGCACCCAGTAGAGCAGCTGGCACCTGCTGGATGCACAATGAGTGTTTGCTGAATGAGTGCTTACACAAGGTTATAATAAATAAGGCAAGAGTGGCACTTTCAGAGATGACTGTCATGTGCATTTATCACTTTGTGGTCCCTGCTTTGCTTGTGATACCACACTTGGAAAGGTTGTGATCAACAATTGAATGCTGCATAGTTCTTGAATGACATATGGGAGTGGTGTGATCTTAGAAAAGGTTTATCTTTGAGGAAATCAAAATATTAATAGAAGTCTCTAATATAATTCTGTGTCACAAATGGTGTGAACATTTATGTTCAAAGTGATGTATGCATAGAAGATCTCTAATGTACTAGGTTGGACACGTTGGTTACACATTGACTACTGTGCCAAAGAAACAGAAACTTCCTTGCAACCACAGTGTTTTATTATGAAAATAGGATAAACACTTCAAGTGTAATTTAAAGGTAAACGTATATTAAAGATGAAATTTATTGACTTCTATTCATTTAATCCACGTTTTTAGAATTAAATTGTCAATATTAATTGTAACAATAAAAATATCAAGTAAGATTTTTATATATGCTCCACGCAGTTCTGGGGTCAAAACTAGAGTGGATTAGATACAACTCTTATGGCAGTTAATGTGTTAAATACTTGAGTTTAAAACTTCATGATTTTATTAAACAATCTGCCTTGCTTTTGACTCAGTTTTACTTATTTAGACTGTGTATCAGTTTCCTAGGGCTACCATAACAAATTCCCACAAAGTTGGAAGCTTAAAAAAAACAAAAATGTTTTCTATTACAGTTCTGGAAGCCAGAAGTCCAAAATCAAGGTGTCGGTAAGCTGCACTTTCTCTGAAGCCTCGCGGGGAGAATCCTTCCTGGCCTCTCCGGCTTCTAGACATCCCTCCGCATGGGGCATGCCGCTGATCACTGCAATCTCTGCCTTTATCTTCACGTGACCTTTTCCTCCTCTGCTCTTACAAAGACACTTGTCATTGGATTTAGGTAATTACCTGGGTATTCCAGAATGATCTCATCTTGTGATACTTAATTACATCTGCAAAGACTCTTTCCAAATAAGGTCCTAGTCCCAGGTTCCAGAGAATAGGGCATGGACATATTTTGGAGGCGGAGGGGGGTGGGGACAATTTGCCCCTCTGCCAACTGGAAATAGTAATTTTAAATATATTTATAAAAGCCATAGGGATGGAAATCCAGGAATTTACATCTTACCTTAATCATAAATTACTATTTTGAAATGCTCCAGAGGGGTCTTACTTCCTCCACGTGGAAGGGGCTGCTACTGGGTGAGCATTTAGTATTAAGTGGGGACGCCACCTACTGGCTGCTAAAATCACAACCAACAGACATTGGAGGTAACACTGCATGCAGCATAACGTGCGGCAGCACGGATAATAAACCTAATTATGTCTACCTGCTAGCACACTTGTTAATACAAAATGGCTATTCACATAGCTCCTTTACCTCTCTGGGACTCAGTTTCTTTGCCTGCAGAGGTGGGGACTCACTCATTCCTTCATCTATTGGAACATTGTTATTTGGTCATCACCAGGGGGTAGTGGCTGGGATGCAGTGATGAGTAAGCATGAACACAGTCCCTTACAGGCAATAATTCCTTTTCACAGGGTTGTTGTGTAGATTAAGTGAATGATTCAAATTAAGGATCTGATGCAGTAGTTATTAATATTGTTATTGTTAACCTTAAATTACATTTGATTCAAATGCCGAATTAGAGTGGCCTGCCTTAGCACTTGGTCTTATTTGTTGAAGATCTACAGCTTTTTGGGGACTACCTGGTTGGTGCTTACTCTCTGCTATTCCCTCTGGCCTACAGAAGTAACACATCACCTCATCTGGCTCAGTTAAATTCCGATCTTTGGATCGGAATAAACTATTAGGGACCTTGAATTTCAAAGCAAAAAAAAAAAGGAAGAGGCTTGGAGATATTCTTTCCTTTCCCTCCTTCTACCCCCTTCTGAATTCCCTTGGTCAGTGCAATCTAGAAGAGATCTTTCATTCTTTTGACGTTATTAAATATCTTTTACACATTGGATAATGCACTAAATGTTGAATATACAAAAGCGATGAACTATGGTCTTTGAGATACCAAGAATATTTCAAACCCAAATTCTAAATATGGACGAGGCAGATTTCAGTGTCTCAAAGGGCGTAAGAAAGGTGTTTTTCAATGAATATTTGTGACAGTATTTGCGAAAACACAGATCTCATGATTTTTATAAATTCAATTGCAACACAATGTCACAGTGTCACAGAATTTTCTCTGATGTCTTAATTATCTGCCAACCAGCTTTTTTCCTCCCTTGGTGTTCACCTTTACTTCAACTGGACATCTCTGAACATCCTGAGAAATATTTCTAAGTTACAAAGGACTTGGCATGTCTTTTTCAAAAGTACATTTTTCGACATTCAAGGAATTTCAAGAAATGTACCATTTGCCTAAGGGCAGATGATTTAAAAAATCTCTCCAGTGATGGATTCAAATAAGCTGGTGATTGGAAAGCTGATGCATGAGTATAAGGCATTATTATTCTACATTGATGCTTCAGAGGAGGAAGCTAGTTAGGGGAATATTTTCCTCCCTAACATTTTATCCCTGCTGAAATAAGTCAAAATACCCAATGTTCTTTGTATTCAAAGGTGACACTGGTACCAGCACGACTGTCAGCTGCTGTCAATCCCCAGCTTTTGGAAGCAATGTCACGGTGCTTTAACTTGCTTTTCAGTTTGCTCAGCATGTCTTTGAAGTATCACCTCTACTCATCTCTTCCATAGCTCACTGTTCAGCCAAATTGCACTATTTCAGCAGGAAATCAGCTAAAGACTTAAAAGCTAGTGAACAAGGAGCCTCTTTCTTGTTGAGGACTTAAGCCCCCGTTTTTCAAACAGCTATCCTTAGAAAGACAGTATCAACAATCCCTGGGGTGCACGTTACATTGCAGTTTCCTGGACCTTGTCTCCAGACCAACAGATTCAGAGACTCTGGGAAAAGGAGGTCAGGCAATCTGCATTTTAAACAAACGCCCCTGCCGATTCCTCTGCACTGAGGGTTAAGAACTTGGACTTGAGGGCTTTTACAGTGATCAACTATGCTTTTGTTGAGCATTGTGTATTCATTTACACACAGGAACCTCAACAGTCTGCAGAAGCTTGTTCTCAGAAATACACCTGAACATCTCTGCAAAGGGGAGGTCTGCTAATATGATTCAAATATTCCCAGGAAACTCTGTGTCCCTTAAATATATTATGGCTTATATTTGGAAAATGTCCCACTTGCAATCAAGTATACCTTTCTAAATGGCTAGGTAGATCTTGACCAAAGAAAACACATCAAATTCAAAATGTTAATATATTTTGAAAGAAGAGGAGCTTGAGTTGTGAGAGTAAAATTATACCCTTCAATGGAATAGAATGTATAACTTTCAGGTTGGTTGATACACAGGCAAGAACTTTCTGGTGTGTTAAGAAAATAAAAATGAGTGCAACGCCTTGGGCATCCTTCCTAGACAGGCAGACTCCCAGCCCTGCTGAGGACTGGTTGCACTTTCTTTTCTAGCTGCCTAGATGCAGTTCCTCTGGCTTGGAGCTCCATTTCCATCTGTATTGTTTCTACAGCCACAGACGGCATTTCTGCCTAATTATTTTTATGTAACTTTTGATTTTGAGAAAATTATGATTTTGCAGGAAATTGCAAAAAAAAAAAACCAAAACATGTACATGGTGGTCTCATATACCCTGTACCCTGTTTCCCCAATAGTAACATCTGACGCAACTATAGTACAATATCGAAGCCAGGAAATTGGCCTTGGTCATTAGTACAATTAGTACAAGCTTATTCAGATTTTATCAGTTGTATATGCATTGTGTGTGTGCAGTTTTATGCAATTTTATCATGTGTAGGTTAAGATATCCACTACCACGACTAAGCTACCAGACTGTTCCATTACCACAGGGCTCCCTTCATAGTCATACCTAGCCCCTCCCACCCATCCCGAACCCTGGCAATGGCTTATTTGTTTCTCATCTCTGTAATTTCACACAATTATTTTTAATAGCATTTTAATAGCCTTGAGGCAACCTCCAACCATGCTGAGCTTCCTGCCTGGACCGTCCAAGTTATCTCTCAAGTTACCAATCACTGTTTTTGTTAATGCTCCAGTTACAAAGTTGCATACATTTTTAGTGGTCTGGCTATAATCTTAATATTCCTAAAAGCATTTTTTTCAATGTATAATTTTGCAGAGTGTGTGGTTTTCAGCAACATGTATTCTGTGTCACAGCAGAAATATTTGTACAATGATGGAAATATAATGGAAGTTTATTTTTTACTCACGGTAGAGTCCAAGGAAGATGTTCTGTCTGGGAAGCCTTTTTTTTTTTTCTGGCACTATTGTTGTTCACAAACTTTCAAACACATTCTTTGTTATTATCAACTTTGAACCTGAACTCTGTCATTGAAACAAATACAAACTACAAACTGCATTATTTCATTTTAACGAAAGATCATACCATCAATCAGCCATCGTTAAGGAGCATGTCTAAACAATTTGTTTTTTTTTTTATTTCAGCGTATTATGGGGGTACAGATGTTTAGGTTACATATGTTGCCCTTGCCCCCCACTCCTCCGCTAAGTCCGAGTTTCAAATATGTCCACCTTCAGGTGGTGCGCATTGCACTCTTTGTGCATACATACACCCGTCCCCTCTCCCCTCCCCCCTCCCCTCCCCCTCCCCTCCCCCTCCCCCCTGCCCAACATTCAATAGATGTTATTCTTTTTTTTTTTTTTTTTTTGGGACGCACCACAAACTTTATTTTTAAAACTAATATGCTCGAAAAAATTTTAATGCACAGATACACAAAGAGGTTAGCACAGGTTCTATGTCTA
>CAUYSK010013241.1:0-18476 GCA_963575035.1 Avahi laniger
CATGCCTGTAGTCCCAGCTACTTGGGAGGCTGAGGCAGTAGGATCGCTTGAGCCCAGGAGTCTGAGGTTGCTGTGAGCTAGGCTGACGCCACGGCACTCACTCTAGCCAGGGCAACAATGTGAGACTCTGTCTCAAAAAAAAAAAAAAAAAGAAGTAAAGAAAATCATAAGGAAGAAAAGAATATATTTCCTATTCATTAAGTGGAATCATAAAGGTTTTCATCCTTGTCATCTTCACATTGAGAAGGCAGAGGAAGAGGAAGGATTGGTCTTGCTGTCTCAGGAGTGGCAGAGGCTGAAGAAAATCCATGTAAAAGTGGACCTGTGCAGTTCAAACCCATGTTGTTCAAGGGTCAACTGTACGTATTCCAGGCATTCATATATGTACCAACTTTGCGGGAATGTCACTCTTCCACATGGACACAGCTGGGGCTCTCTTGACTCATGTCCATGGCAATTGTAAATTTAAGGTTGTGCTCGAGATTGCTGCATTATCATCATATTTTCATGATCTGTGTCCACTGGCAACGGCTCAGAGAGGAAAATAATTAACAAGAAAAATGTTAATATGATATACATGGATATATTCTAAGCATTATATATAATTATAAAGAATGAATCACAAATTTAAGCATCTTAAATATAGGCATAAAAAATAACCCTGAAACAGGAAGCTGGTGCCCTATCAGATTGCATCATTTGAGAAGAAAAGCAAGTCAGCACACTGTAAGCTGGAAAAAAGCAAAGGTCCTTCCTCTGATAGAGTTTCAATATTCTGGTCATTTCTTCCTTTTTTTTTTTTTTTTTTCTGGATGTGGTCTCTATATGTTACCCAGGCTGGAGTGCAGTGGCTGTTTATAGGCATGATCACAGCACACTACAGCCTTGAACTCTGTTCATTTCCATACATGCGTTAAGGAAGGGTAGAAGATTTTCTTCATAGGACTGTGAAACTGTCACAGTGGACACACCCTGTCTTTAGAAAGCAGCGTTCTTTAGGAGATAGACTGCACTTGAATCCCTCCCACTGGTGTTGCGTTGTGTTTGATGAGCTATTCAGCAATCGTTGTTATAAGAAAGTTTCAACTTAAAAGCAAACGCCACAGTTTTATGATGAAGTTTCATTTGTGTTTTTTTGCCCTCTCAGCTCAGTTTACAAAACTGGTCATTCTCTACATAATCACATTTCTTAGTCTCAGATTAGAAGCTGCTAGAAATAAGAGGTGTGGACTCATTAACTAAGTTCCATTGTTTCCTTTGAAGGGCTGCACATAATAATTCAGACCTGTGTGATGTTTACAGATGATGGAGATGGGTTTGATGCTTGGTGCCAGATGAAGGAAACCACTTCAGGATCAGAGCCATGGATTCTAGATTCAGTAACTTTGTCTGCATCACTGTGACTATGCGAGAACTATACTTAATCTTGCTGAGTCTCAGTTTACTTGTCTGTAAAATACAGATAGTAATGACTACCCTACTTCTCCATATAGTGCTATCATGAAGTCCAAGTGAGATCACGTATTGAAAAGAGATTCGTAAATTATAAATCCCCGTGGAACATGTACATGTGGCAAATTGCCTAAGAAAGTTTTCAAAAGCCAGTACAACTTTTTACCCTGTTTGAAGTAAATTAACACCCTAGAGTCCGCTTTGTGTCTGAATGAAATTTCCTAGTGCTTAAAAATATAATAAATAAAAGTTGTGAGCCCAGAAGCTATTCTTCAACACTAGCGTACAGAAGTCAGGATTGCTGGTAAGAGCTTCTACCCATGTACTTATCATTTCCAAAATTGGAAGAAGAATATGGTAGGGCCTCTACGGAGTTCAAGTTTCTTGTGAATGAAAAACTAATACATAGGAAGAAAAAAGATCATAAAAATATCTCAATAATTTTTTATATTGATTACAAGTTGAAATGATATTTTGAATATATTGAGTTAATATATCATTAATTTTACCTGTTTCTTTTTACCTTTTTAATGTGGCTACTAGAAAATGTAAAATTACATATATGTAATATTGCTAGTGTTCCAGAGCCTCTGGGCCTCTAATTCTAGGCTGTTCTTTCTCCTCCAGCTCTTACTCTGTCAGAACCTATGGCCACATCTTTTTTCCTTTAGTTAGTCCTGAAACCACCCTGGAGAGGGGAGGAAGGGTCAGAGGAGAAGCAAGGACAGGTTTATGGGTTGGCTGCTCTGGGATTGGCTCCTGGCCTGCTAAGCCTGGCTAGGGGAGTGCCTCAGGGTGCTCCAGGTCCCTGGTGCTCACCTGGCTGCAGAACCAGGGCCTGTGGGGGTCACTGCCAGGGGACTTCAAGTCAGGGTGTGCACTGAGCACTGCCTGCCTCTCATAGAGGGTGGTTTTGTCTAGTGTTGCCAGTGTTGTGATTAATCAAGATATCCTTAAAGTTAAGAATTTCATGATAGGGTGCGTGTGTGTGTCCTATATATTCAACATGGATAAAAATGCACCTATGAAATGTGGAAATCTGAAATTTGTGGACATTGAGAAGGGTCTTTATGTTCCCAAACGTAGGAGACTACTGATAAAGTTCTCTCAAAGCAAAACAAGGGAAGGCAGTGCTGGTCCAAGGAGAGGGCAAACACTGTAAAATTGTCACACTCCCCCATGACCCACTGTCATGGGCGTAAAGATGCATCCATCTTTCTGTTCAGGTTGGAGGCCCAGGGCCTTCTGCCTCTCTCTATTGAAGAGCCAGTGGGACTTACTGGACACCTAAAGATCCAGTAATCCAGGCTTTAGTAAGTACTTTGATGTAACTGAAATTTACCTTAATGAGAAGTCTTGTATTGTAGCCACTTCTTAAAACACTCGCTTTATGCATTGTGCTGCATGAACCAGGAAGAAGAGAATGGAGAGGAGAGGCATGTCGCTCGCTCTTGTCTCTGCTTCCCTCTTCCATGGGAGCATGAAACCCTCTCTTTCCACATGGGGAGGGATCTGGTATGTCTGAAGCAAATCCGCAGCAGAGGTGTAGGATCAGAGATGGGCAGAGCTCTTTGGGACCTTAGAGTGGGATCCCAGTGGTTTCAAATTGGCTGTGGCGCCCCCTCAGTGTGAGCAAGGGAAGGGAAGAGAAGGGCAGCACCCCTGGTGGGGTGAGGGGAGGTAGGTGCTAACTGGTGCAGGAGGGTAGTACTGTCCAGAGCATGGATTTTGGATGAGAGGCAGAGGGGAAATTGAGGCCCTGGGGATGGACAGAAAGGGGTGGAATGGGTTCTGGGAGGAACTGTTTCCCTAAAATGACTTTTAGGTGATACTTTGGATGAACATTTTTACTTTTAATAGTGTTTAATATGCAATAGAAAAATACAATTTGTAAAGTCTGAACTTCTGGATTCTTTAAGATCGGGCTAAAGCATATATTTGAATTAGTATCAAAGATGTTGGGGAAGAAATAGAAAAGTGGCCTGCATATGTGACAAAAAATCGTGAAGTTTTGCTAATGACTGAAATTTGGCAAGGACTACCAGGGCACAGTGCTGAAGAGGAGGTGATAAGGTGGTTTGGGGCTCAGGAGCATTTCTTCACAGCAGAATCGGGGCTCCATTGGAGAGGATGGGAAGGGAAGGGAGAGGACCCTGAGTGCAGGAAGCCGGGAGGAATGGGGCTGGTGATTGAGTGTAGGGGTTTGTAGAGCAGTGGTTCTCAAACTTACCATGCATCAGGATTACCTAGAGAATTTACTGGAACATTGCTGGGTCTTAATCCTGGAGTTTCTGATTAAACAGGTCTGAGGCCTAAGAATTTATATTTCATTCTTTTTTGTTTAGAGACAGGGTCTCTGTCATCCCGACTGGAGTGCGGTGGCCCCATGATAGCTCACTGCAGACTTCAACTCCTGGGCTCAAGCTCTCCTCTCGCTTCAGCCTCCTGAGTAGCTGGGACTACAGGCGGCGCACTACCACACCCAGCTAATTTTTAACTTTTTGTAGATACGAGGTATCACTATGTTTCCCAGGCTGATCTTGAACTCCTGGCCTCCCAAAGTGCTGGGATTTCAGGTGTGAGCCACCCCGACAGGCCAAGGATTTGCATTTCTAACAAGTTCCCAGCAGATGCTGATGCTGTCGGTCCAAGGACCACACTGAGAACCGCTGATGTAGTGGGAGCAGTGAGTGAGCAGTTGTGCCCAGTTGTGGGTGTGGTACCGGGAGGCTGCTCACTGTGGGAAAGGGAGGAGACGGTGCGTGGATGCGGAGACATCTAGGCAGAAAGGCAGGTTGGGCGTGAGTGGGCTGGTGCCTGGTGCTGTGCGCGCAGTCGGGGAAGAGTGGGGAGACCCAGGAGGGCCGCAGCGGGAGCTGATCCTCCACAATTACGGCTGCTGATTACCTGGGCCGCGGCACCTGCAGCGCAGCGCTGACTGGGGGAAGAGGGAAGTAAATCAAGATCCAAGACAGTGCCCTGGGAAGCCGTCTGCTCTAGTTCTTTTTGCCATTTTGATCAGCGCTCAGAGGAAGGAGACCAGCTTCTACTGAGCACTCACTGTGTCTCAGGCGTTTTAATGCTTTACTGCATTTAATCATCATAATCCCGCGACATAGCTGTCATTGATCCATTTTAAGGATGAGGGAGCTAACGCCCTGAAAAGTGAATGAATTTGCATGTTGTCACCTAGGTGGACCTAGAATGCAATCAGCCTTGGGGTTGACTTGTCTAATTAAATCTCCCACTGCTCCCCCCATCCCCAATATTCTTATTTCAATGCTTAATATAAAATCAATATGTAATTACTATAAACAGTTGTTAAAGACCAACTTTACTTTCTTTTTTTCATACTAAGTCTTCGAGGTCCCATATGTATTTTACACCTACAGCACGTCTCAATGCTGACAAAGCCACATTTCGAGGGCTCAATAGCTACATGTCGAGATCCCATTGGACAGAGCCACCTTCAGGGTTGGGCTAGTCCAGCCACAGGTTGCCTGTAATAACCGTTTCTACCACTAGATGGTGTAGGCGATCTTCTCTCTTAAAATGCATCAGGAGTTAGAGATTGGGTGGGTGGGGACTTCTTTTAAATCTCCCTGTCTTTGATTTATTTGTTTGAATTTTAGCCAGACGTGAGCTTGAAAGATTCCAACATTACAAACTTACTCTAGAAAAAACACAGGTAGCTGGTCCATGTGTGTCCGGGGCCAACTGTATGATTAGGAGCTCTCCAATTTAACATCTGTGTAGAATACAATGTTTATTAAAAAATAAATAATAAAAATGTGCTAATTTAAAGCTTACACATGTATTATTAAAACCTAATAGTAACTGTATCAATTATTTAGAATTCAGGCAAACATAATGTTTTGGGTGAGAAATATTTTCTTACTGAAAAATAGAGTTGCAATAAAAAGACCAACTATGAGTTGATTATTTAAAAAATCTCCAAAGACAGCTGGCTCCCTTGTTGCCCGCACTGAAGGAGAACCAGCCCCAGCACCCCACTCTTGGTCCCTGCTGTCCTGGAGCTTCCATTCTGTTTCAAGGATGAGGAAACAGCCTAGAGAGGCAAAGTGCCCCATTCCTGCCCCACGGTGCTAGTGGCGGACATCCCAGGCTCCCTGTCCAGTGCTCTTTTCACTACGTCACTTTGAGCAGTGGTGGCAGTTGTAGCCATCTCTTGTTTCTCATGTCTCTGGAGACAAAAACCCTGAGCCTGAGAGTGTGGCCAAGAGCCCAGCCCCTGCTGTGCCCTTTATAGGCTGAGCACAGGGCTGGGCCCAGAAGAGGCCCTCAGAAAATTGTTGAGTGAACGATGAAAGGAAGGAAAGAAAACGCCCTCCAGACACTGTGGAAGCTTACCATTCCTGGAGGTGGGGGCCAATCAGCCAGCCATCTGGTGGCAGATTGATTATGCTGGATCCCTTCCATCATGGAGGGGGCATCGATTTTTGTCCTCATTGGAACAGACAGTTATTCTGCGTGTGGAGTTTCCATCCCTTCCCAAAATACTTTTGCCAGCCCAACCATCTGTGTGCTCACAGAATCCCTCATTTGCTGTCATGGTGTTCTACGTAATACTCCTTCTGACCAGGGAACTCATTTCAGAGCAGTGGAAGTTCAGCAATGGATTTGTGCTCATGGGAACTCACTAGTCTTACCACATGCCCTATAACCAATGGAACTGTGGGATGGCCTCCTGAAGACTTGGTTGTGGTACCAGTCGGCCTGGAACGCTGGGCTTCTGTCTTACAGGATGCAGTGTATGCTTGGAATCTGCGACTGTTTCTCTATAAAAACCAAGGTGTGGAAATGGGAGGGGCTCCTATCACTAGTACATCTGCTGCCACACTTGCAGAATTGGTTCCTCCTACCTGTGCAACTTTGAGCTCCGCTGGCTTGAAGGCTCTAGTTCCGATGGAGGAACGCTTCCAGCAGGGACACAACAATGATTGTGTTGAATTGAGACTGCTACTTGGCTATGCTGGGCTCCCCATGCCTCTGAGCCAAGGGGAATTTGGGTTGCTGCCACACAATGGGGGCAGAAGAAACATGTCTGCAACTTTGGGGCGCCTCTTAGTATTCCCATGTCGATACTAAAAGTTAATGGAAAACTATGGCAACCAACAAACGTGGGGCCACTGAAGATTCAGACCTTGTAGCAATGAAGGTCACCCAACCAGTAAAGGATCCCAACCAGCTGGGTTATTAGTGCAGGGTAAATGGAACCAGGAACAAGTCAATGAAGAAGGAAATTGTGAATATCAACTATGGACTTGTGGCCAGGCACAGAAGTGGGGACTCTAGCAGCTACACATATTTTCCCCTTGTTTGCTGTGTAAGTATAGCATCTAATTTCTTTTCTTCACTTTTCTTCTTATTTTGTATATGGATTATTGTTATAAGTTAACCTTACAGATTTATTCAAGTGGGACTATGACTGAATTTGAGGAATGACTGGAACCTTTCAGAGATGGCTGCTCTGACTGTTGCCCAGAGATGGACACCATGACTGTGGGGACCTCATGTGTCTCCCCTTTTGGAGAAGAGGGCGAGAGCAGCCTTGTGCAAAGAATAGTTGCATCTTGTGTTGTGCCGAATGGAAGTTCAAAGATGTATTTGATAGTGTGTACGGATGCTGAGGGGGCCTGTAGGTGTTTACATGTCTGATTTTAAAGAGTACAAAAAAAGTTCAGTATCTAGCTAATATTTTTATATTGATTATATGTTAAATTGATAATATTTTGGATATATAAAGTTAAATAAAATGTATTTTAAAATCAATTTCACCTTTTTTTTACTTATTGTGGTTATCAGAAAATTTTGAATTATCTATGAAAATTTAATAGGTAGTATTTGTATGTTGCACCAGATTCAAAGTGCATAAAAGGATATTTAAACCCACCAAATGGGTAAAAATATTTGCACATCATATTTGATAAGGGACTGGTATCTAGAATATATAAAGAACTCTTACAACTCAACAAAATAAAACCCAATTAAAAATAAGTTAAGGATCTGAATAGCTGTTTCTTCAAAGAAGAAATACAAATGGCCAAAAAGCACATGAAAAGATGTTCTTCTGCTTGAGTCGAAAGAGCATTAATTCATGTCTTATCCTGGACTTTCCCTTGCGTCATTTGAGACCCAGCTCCGAAGATAACTCCCCTGAGAGGCCTTCTCTCTCCCAGGCTGAGCTCTTGGCTCCACTGGCTGAATTCCCACAGCAGCTGGAATACCCCCCTGCCGCAGGACTGTCTCAGAGGGGGTGAGCTCCTGCAGGGTAGGCGCTGGGTCTCATTCACCTGCGCATCCCCCAGGCGGAGCGTCGTGCCTGGACCAGAGCAAGGGCTCAGTAAACGGGTGGCTGGCTCAGAGGAAGGAAAGCTGCCTCAATTTTAGGCGGAGGGTGGTAGGCTGTACTAGGAAGTCTAGATAAAGCCTAACTAGATAAAGACCAGGGCTCAGAAGGGTCAGGGAACTGGGCAGAGAGTTCTAGAACTGTGGCTGCTTCTGTCTTACTGAACCTGACTACTTGCTCTCTGAACCTGAAAACTATCTAGTTTGTAGATTTTTTGTATTCCAGGCACCTGACTGAACGTGAGGCCAGTGATTCACGGTGGGGAGGGGAACAGTTCTGAGGATGGGCAAGGCAGTGAGTCCCCAGGTTTCAGCTCAAATGGAAACCCTTTGAGGCCTATGGGGCGGGGGGTGTGTTTGCAGGCAAACTTGACCGTAGAAGGGAGCACCTGATGGTCCTTTCCTCTGTTTCTGGAATCTCTTAGGTCCTAAAGAAGCCCTTTCTCGATCTGCCCCATTGGTCAAGGGCCACAGGGCAGAGTGTGGGAGGTGAAGGGTGTGCAGGGGTGCTCTGGGAAGCCAGCAAGCGTCACTGGGGCTCGCCACCCCCTGTCTCTGGCTGCTCACAGGCGGCAGCTGGGGGGTGTGTGAGATTTCCACAGAACTTGTTTCTGTGGCTGCCTCCTTGCCGTAAATGATCCTGGAGTTAAAGGATTAGCTCTTGTGTTTTAGGATGAGCCACTTGTAGGAATCCATTTCTCATGTCAGCCAGCATTGGCAAAGGTGCAGGGAGGTGGGATCTCTCACACCTGCTCGGGGTGGGGTGGGGGACTTTTTTGCCTGGTAGTTTGGCAATAAGTTATCATCAAGCCTTAAAAACTTCCCTTTGTGTTATCATTAATTCTTTTAGGTACGATAATGTGGTTATGTTAAAAAAAAATCCTTTGGTGTAGAGATGCATACTGGAATATTTATGGATGAAACATACAGCATCTGGGATTTGCTTTGGCACATCTGGGGTGTGGGTGTGGGTGGGGTATAGCTCAAACAAGCTTGGCTTTGAGCTGGATGTTGTTGAAGCTGCTAGGTGAGGGGTTCAGGGAGGTTCATTATACTGTCCTCTCTCCATTTATTTATTTTTAAAAATTCTGCAATAAAAAGTTTAACAATAAAGTTCCCTTCGACCCAGCATTTCTTCTGTGATGACGTCAATCAACCCCCACCATCGCACATTGGGCTTCCCATTTTCATTCTCGTCCCTCTCAGTCCAGAGCTATCGTGCCCTATTGAGACCCTGCTCACAGCCCCCAGGGCTCCCTAGGGGCCCTCTGGGTCAAGGACAGTCCCCACTTCCTTCTCGGCCCACCCGCCCGCCAGGCTTTCAGGTCCCGGAGCTTGCAGGTGCTCTCCAGCCTCAGCGTCTGTGTGCAGATGCTCCCCATGCCCAGTCTTTGCCCGGATGGTGCCACTCATTCATCCAGTGCCAGGCTGAGCTCATCTCAGAGCGCCTCCGACTCTCAGGCAAAGTCACACTTCATGTTAATACTCTCAGCATCCTACACGGTTCCTTCATGGCTCTCACAGCTGTTTGTAATTATAAACTCCTGTGATTGTTTTGTTCCATTGCTGTCTGCCTCCCGTACTAGAGCATGAACTCCCTGAGGACAGGGACTATGTCATGGCTCACCATTGCATCCCAGAGCCAAGCACAGAGCCTGGCACATAGTAAATTAATGCACAAGGAGGCACATATTTTACAAAAGTGTATCATGTTCCAAGAAAACTCTGTATAATATTCTGGGCTGACTGAGAACATATAGTCAGAAATGCTAGGTAGAGGCCAGGTCACGAGGGCCTTGGGACAATGTTAGGCAGTTGGTGTGATTGTGCAGGAGCTCACATGGAGGGGTGCCATGTGCTGCAGGTGACACTGGACGGGAGATTCTGGAGGCCAGGTGGCCAGATGGGGCACCAGGGTCCTCATTAGGGTCATGAGGACTTGAGCTGAGGTCAGACAGTGGCACTGGGGTTAAGAATGGAGTCAATGTTTGTGGTAGTGATCCAACACGGTGGCTTCTTGGCCCTTCCAGAAAAAAATAGCACATTTGCCAAGAGAGATTGGAAGGAAGCCCCAGAGGGCCCAGCTGGGGACAAAGTGTGTTCCACAGACACATCCCTGGATCACAAAAAGTTTCGCAAATGATCCTACCCAAGACAGTACCCCAGAAGTGCTTCTATAGCCCAGCAGCTTGGGCACGGGCAGGGCCCTCATCCCTGTGGCCAGTGATAGCAGAGCCTGGCGATGGCGCATGCAAAATCACTTGTTCAGTGAACATCTCTCCAGCACTCTGTTATTTAGGGCTTGACCTGCAGCCAGGGCAAGGAGCTTGGGAGACTCTGGAGCCTGGGAAGCCACGGGGGCTTCAGGTTGGGGCCAGGAAGGGGCTGCCCTGGGATAAGTGGAGATGTGGTGAGCTGGGTGTGTGCCGCCCACCAGGGCCATGCTGCCTGGGACCTACTGCACGGCTGCTGTCCTAACACTTGCCACACTCGCTCTCTGTCCCCTAGGGGGCTGGTAATCGGTTGCAGGGCAGCCAAGTCACCTAGCTCCTTGTGGGAAGTTGCTGTGGGGAGGCTAGGTTGTTGGGAAGATGCTGAGTAAAAACCGATATAGTTGGGAGTCTCTTCAGACCTAGACTTGTCCTTTAGAACTGCGGTCCCCAACTGCCGTGCCACGGACCGGTACTGGTCTGTGGCCTGTTAGTAACCAGGCTGCATAGCAGGGGGTGAGTGGCGGGCGAGCCAGCTAAGCTTCATTTGTGTTTACAGCCGCTCCCCATCGCTCCCATCACCGCATATGCTCCGCCTCCTGTCAGATCAGCTGCAGCATTAGATTCTCACAGCAGCATGAACCCTACTGTAAACTGGCTTGCAAGGGATCTAGGTCACATGCTCCTTGTGAGAATCTAACGCCTGGTGATCTGAGCTAGAGCTGAGGCGGTGACGCTAGCACTGGGGAGAAGCTGCAAATACAGATTGTCATTAGCAGAGAGGTTTGACTGCACAATGAATGTAATGCACCTGAATCATCCTGAAACCAGCCCCCGTCCCCCGTCCATGGAAAAATTGTTTTCCAGGAAATCAGTCCCTGGTGCCAAAAAGGTTGAGGACCACTGCTTTAGAACACCTGTCACAGTTGTAATGGAGATACTCATTCACACATTTGTTTAACGTCTGTCTTTCTTGCTAGACTATAAACCCCATGAGGGCAGGGAGTGGGTTTCTGTCCTCTGTGGTAGCATCGTCTAACATGCTTCCTGGCACATAGTTGGCCTGCAAAAACTATTCGTTGAAGAAACGAAAGATCCCCACAGCAACCCAACGAAGTAGGTAGTAGTATTAATATTATCATCATTTAAGGATGACCAAAGTGAGTCTTAGACAGCCACAGAGTGGGCAGCAGCACCCAGCATTCAGACCCACAGTGATTAGCACAAGGAGGGGTACGTGGCCCAGGCTTGGCCAATAACACTTGAGCTGGGGAAAGCGAGACCTCTGTCCTTTTTGGCCTCCCTGCTATTGGGATGTGAGACCAGGGCTGCTGGTGGCCGGGATTCTAGCCTAGTGGGGCCGCTGGCCTGAGAGCGTGGTGTCAGAGGGAAGCAAGGATGACAGAGTGAGAGAGAGAGAGAGAGGTTCCGAGTTCCTGGGTGCCGTCACCCCCTTGCCCGCTCTGCAGTTTGGAATGGGAGCCGGCACAGCCCCCGTAGCTTAGGCCGGCCTGGCTCGCCTTCCTTGCCCGTGCAGCAGAGAGCTGTGAGGGACACAGCGATCGAACCCATCCCACTGTCAGTGTAGTGGGGAGACCACTGACCTGGGTTCAGCTCCAGCTCCACCAGGCACTCTGCGTGTGACAGAGCAAGTTCCTCTCGCCCCCTGGGTCTGGGCTTCTTCTGCTGTGAAACAGGGTAGTAACTTCCAGCTGCCAGGCTGGGAGTGGGGGATCATGAGCAAGTACTAAGGTCCACGACTCAGGGCCTGGTGTCCAGCGATTGCTCAGGAAGTGCTAGCTTCCTCCATCGCCCTCGTCAGTGGCTTTTGGCTGCAAGTCCTAGAAAACTCATCCCGGATCGGCTTACGCAGTGAGGGCTTTGATCACTGCATGCCAGGAGAAGACCAGCAGCAGGAGGGGAGCCCAGGGTGGTGGATTCAGAAGCTCAGCAGTGTCACCAGTGACCCAGGTTCGTTCTTTCAGCTCCGCCCTTCTCAGAGTGTCAGCCATTTCCCTCGGGGATCACCACATTGCTGCCCCAGCTCCCGGCATCATAATGTCGACCCGGGAGGGAGGGAGGTGTTTCTTCCTTATGTCCCTGTGTAAGAGTGTGAGGAAGACCTTACCACCAGTCCCCAGCAGATGTCGCCTCAGGTTTTATTGGCTGGAATTGCCACACACCGACGGCTTAACAGAGCGTTTACAAGGCGAGTAAAGCACCATGATCGGTTTAGAGTAATTAAAAAACAAAACAAAACAAAACAAAAAAGCCAAGGGGCCAAGGTAGGAGACTGAACAAAATTGATTTGGTTAGCAAGGATAAAGGGGAGAGCGGCTGTTGGGCTGTGTCTGCCATGTCTGTTCCCTGATGGCCCCGACCATCCCAAACAGGGCCTGCTCATGGTGGTGCTCAGCGAGTCCTCACTGAGCAAGACCCTCACACTATCCGGCAGAGTAGGAGAGGGGAACAGGCTCTTCAGATGACTGTGGTGACCGTCTTTAAGAATTTTCACGCCTTGGGGGAGGTACCCAAACTCACTGGCGCGGCAGAGGTGGGAGTGAGTGGGGACCTGTAGAGAACGTTCCGGTGCTCGGTGGCTGTCTCAGTGCAAGGTAGCAGTCCTGGGTCGGGCCCATCCCAGCTGACCCAGGAGCGTGAGGCGGGGAGCTGGCGGAGAGAGGCGGTGTGGCTCCTACAGGGAGGGCCGGGAGGGCTGCAGGGGGTGGCAGCGCCCTTGGGCGGCAGCATGCAAGTGGTGGCGACTGGGAGGGGGAAGCAGGCTCCTTTCAGTCTAACATTTAGTTCACGCAGCGTCTCCTCGCTGGGCGCCTGCAACGTGCCAGGAGTGTGCCAGACCCAGGAGACAGCATGACGAGCTAACAGGCATGGCCCCTGCCCTCTCGGAGCTTAAAGGCTGGTGGGGAAGGCAGATATTAGTCAAATAATCCCAAGACTAATTTAAATCGTAACTACTGAGAATGATGAGAAGAGAGTGTATGCTACGACCCCGGGGAGCGCCATTCCCACAGCAACCCGGGGAGAAGGTGTGCGAGGCGGAGGGAAGTGAATGACTTGGAGGCGTAATTACACGCTGAGGTCCAAGTGCCCTGATGACGGGTCCACGGTGGGATGAGGAAGACGGAGGAGTGAAGGATGCCGACCCGGTTTCTGGCTCGTCTAACTGGCTCGACAGTGGTACCGTTCAGAGAGAGAAAACACTAGAAGAGGATCAGGGTTGGAGGCGGGCAGAGGGGAGCTCACGAATTGTGTTGTAGTCACGTGGAGTTTGATGTATCAAGGTGACGAACAGGTTTGGAAGCAGCAAGACTTTTCAAGCTCTCCGATCCCGAGACAAACGGAAAGATTGGTGGAGAAGTCCCCCTTTTCCTTGGTTTTGATCTCTGGTCATTGTGATCCTGGGACTGTGTTCTTTAAATGAAATCATTATTAATAATGATAATAGTAATAATACTTACTGATTATCTACCCTGAGCCAGGCTCTCTTTCTGGACTTGACATATTTCAGCTTACTGAGGCTCCACCACAATCCTGTGAAATATATACTGTTAGAACCCCACTTCACATATGGGGAAACTGAGGCCCAGAGACCACAAAAAGCATGTTGCCTGAGGTCAGGTGGCTGAGCTCAGATTTGGGCCCAGGGACTCCAGCGACTCTCCGGACAGGCACACTTTGTTTTGTTGCACCTTGCCTTATTATGCATTGGGGATGTTGAATTTTTACAAACTGAAGGTTTATGGCAACTCTGAGTCAAGCAAGTCTATTGGTGCCATTTTTCCAGCTGTATGTGCTCACTTGGTGTCTGTCACACTTTGGAAATTCTCACAATATTTCAAAATCTTCATTGTTATCATATCTGTTACGGTGATCTGTGATCAGTGATCTTTGATGTTACTGTCGTAATGGTCTTGGGGTGTCATGAACTACACCCATATAACACAGTGAACTTAACTGATAAATGTTGTGTGTGTTCTGACTGCTCCATCCACTGGCTGTTCTTTCTCTCTCCCTGTCCTCGGGCCTTCCTATTCCCTGAGACACAACAATATTGAAATTAGGCCAGTTAGTAACCCTACAATGGCTTCTACGTGTTCAAGTGAAAGGAAGAGTCCTAGGTCTCTCACTTTAAATCAAAAGCTAGAAATGATTAAGCTTAGTGAGGAAGGCATGCTGAAAGCTGAGACAGGCCAAAAGCTAGGCCTCTTGTGCCAAACACTTAGCCAAGTGGTGAATGCAAAGAAAAAGTCCTTGAAGAAAAGTGAAGGTGCTACTCCAGTGAACACACAGATGATAAGAAAGCAAAACAGCCTTATTGCTGATATGGAGAAAGTTTGAGTGGTCTGGATAGAAGACCAAACCAGCCACAGCATTCCCTCAAGCCAAAGCCCACTCCAGAGCAAGGTCCTAATTCTCTTCAATTCTATGAAGGCTGAGAGAGGTGAGGATGCTGCAGAAGAAAAGTCTGAAGCTAGCAGAGGTTGGTTCATGAAGTTTAAGAAAAGAAGCCAACTTTATAATGTGAAAGTGCAAGGCGAAGCAGCAAGTGCCAATGGAGAAGCTGCAGAAAGTTCTCCAGAAGATCCAGCTAAGATCATCGACAAAGGTGGCTACACTAGACAACAGATTTTCAATGTAGAAACAACGGCCTTTTCTGGAAGAAGATGCCACTGAGGACTCTCAGAGCTGGAGAGAAGTCAATGCCCGGCTTCAATGCTTCAGAGGATGGGCCGACTCTCTGGTTAGGGGCTAATGCAGCTGGTGACTAAGTTGAAGCCAATGCTCATTTACTGTTCTGAAAATCCTAGGGCTCTTAAGAATTATGCCTAATCTATTCTGCCTGTGCTCTATAAATGGAAGAACAAAGCCTGGGTAATAGCACATCTGTTTACAGCATGGTTTACTGAATTTTTAAAGCCCACTGTTGAGATCTACTGCTCAGAAAGAAAGATTTCTTTCAAAATATTACTGCTCATTGGCAATGTACCTAGTCACTCAAGAGCTCTGATGGAGAAATACAGGGAAATGAATGCTGTTTTAATGTGTGCTGACACAACGTTCATTCTATAGCTCATAGACCAAGGAGTAATTTTGACTTTCAAGTCTTATTATTTAAGAAATATAGGCTGGGCATTGTGGCTAATGCTTGTAATCCAGCACTTTGGGAAACTGAAGTGGGAGAATTGCTTGAGGCCAGGAGTTCAAGACCAAGCTGGGTGACATAATGAGACCCTGTCTCTACAAAAAAATAAAACAAAGCAAACAAACAAAAATAGCCAGGCATGGTGGCATACATCTGTAGTCCCAGCTACTCACGAGGCTGAGCTGGGAAGATCATTTGAGTTCAGGAGTTCAAGACCAGCTGGGCAACAAGCAAGACCCCATCTGAAAAAAATTGAAAATTAAAAGAAAAAGAACATTCATGATTTATGGGAGGAGGTCAAAATATCAATATTAATAGGAGTTTGGAAGAAAATTATTCCAATCCTCCTGGATGACTTGGAGGGGTTTAAGATTTCAGTGGAGGAAGTAACTGCAGTTGTGGTATAAATAGCAAGATAACTAGAATTAGAAGTAGAGCCTGAAGATGTGACAGAATTGCTTGAATCTCATAATAAAAGTTGAATGGTTGAGGAGTTGCTTCTTTTGGATGAGCAAAGAAAGTAGTTTCTTGAGATGGAATCTACTCCTGGTGAAGATGCTGTGAACGTTGTTAAAATGACTTAAAAAGGATTTATAATATTACATAACCTTAGTTGATAAAGCCATGGCAGCATTTGAGAGTATTGACTCCAATTTTGAAAGAAGTTCTATCCTGAGTAAACTGCTATTAAACAGCATCACATGTTACAGCAGAATCTTCTGTGAAAGAAACAGTCAACAGACGTGGCAAACTTCATTGTCTTCTTTTAAGAAATTGCCACAGCCACCCGAACCTTCAGCAGCCACTATCCTGATCCATCAGCAATCAGCACTGAGTAAGACCCTCCACCAGTGAAAAGAGGACAACTTGCTGAATGCTCAGATGAGTGTTAGCATTTTTTTTTAGCAATAAGTATTTTAAAATTAAGGTATGTACATATTTTAGACATAATGCTATTGCACACTTAATGGACTATAGTATAGCATAAATATAACTTTTACATGCACTGGGAAACCAACAAATTTATGTGACTTGCTTCATTGTGATATTCACTTTGTCGCCGTGGTCTGGAACAGAACCTGCAATATCTCTGAGGTATGCCTGTGTTTCCAGTAAATTGGTAGCTGAATCCAGAGGCTTGGTCACATTCTGGTTTTGACCAGGTGCAGTGGCTCGTGCCTGTCATCCCAGCCTGTAGTCCCAGCTACTTGGGAGGCTGAGGCAGGAGAATGGCTTGAGCCCAGGAGTTGGAAGTTACTGTGAGCTGTGATTATGCCACTATATGCCAGCCTATCTCAAAAAAATAAAAATAATAAAAAAAAATCCAGGTTTTGATTGTTTGACAACTATAGGTGGTTGTGTGTTCCTTCCTCAAGTGGTGCACATGTTATTGTGTTGTGTGTGTATGTGTGTGTAGGAGGTGATACCAGCAGCTGATACGCAATGCCTAGATCCGTTAATTAATTGGTAGGTACAAAACGGCGTTATTCTAATTTGATCATTCCTTTTTCATTAATGAACTGCAGCAACTTTCTTAGCAGTCAGCCAGTGGAGAGCCACCATACTACAACCAGTGCAGCAAGCCTTCTGAGTGTTTTAGAGCTTTTTTTTTGCAAAAGATTTTGTTTGAAGAAGGGTCCGTTGCTTATAAAAATTTATAAAAGAGCAGAGAACTCATGGGCAACGATAGTTGATTGAATCTATCTGCTCGTACTTTCTCAAAATCTTACTAAATTGACAGGAAAAGAATTTTGTTTTGGAAAGTAAAAACCTGCAAGGATAGAGAAAAACAGAAGAGGGCCAAGAGCAACAAAATTTTCTATGAATTGGGACAGATTCCCTCTAAGAGCTTAATGAGAGGTCGCCATTTTGAGATGTTTAATACCTACAAAAAGGTCTTCATTTCTTCATTTCAGTCTCACATTTGATTGACAGTTTGAATTCTAAGAATTCTAGAATAGAATATAGAATTCTAAGTTGGGGATCATTTTCATTCAAAGTCTTGAAGGGATTATTTCATTGCCTTCTGTCTTTCAGTGTTGCTGTTGTGAAGATCAAAACCATTCTAATTCCTACCTCTTTGTAGGTGACTTATTCCGCAGGGATTCAACTTGGTGTGGATCTATTTTTGTACATTGTGGAGGTAAATACCAAAACAGTTAGTTTAAAGAGTAGAAAATTGTTGCTTCCAGGAAAGGGAAATGGGGGGTGGGGAAGGGACTGCCATTTTCATAACAGATCTTGTAGAACAACTTGACCATTTATGGGCATGTATAACTTTGATGTAAGAATAAAAACTAAAATGAAAAGAGAAGACAAAGAATGAGCACGGGCTTTGTAGTACAGGAGGCCTGTGTCTGAATCCTGAATCCCTTCTTCGTTAGTAGGGTGTTTATGGGTCACACAACATCTTTGAAACTCAGTTTTCTTGTTTTAGAATGGAGGGGTGGTATAATTCCCACCCCGTCCAAATCTTGCGATTGTGTGATAGTGAAGCTATGAAGAGTGAACCCCATGGGAAATGTTGCCATCCACGACAAGGCCAGAGAGCCTGGATGACTGCTGAGGGCAGGCTGTGTTTCAGGCTGCCGGAGGACCTTCGGCAAATCAAGAGGGTGTCGTTTCCTGCAGCCCAGCATTTTCTTCCCTTTGCTCTCCACTCCCTGCTCGTAGAGAAAAACCAGTTTGTTCCACTTGGTAGAAAATGAATCCACTTAGGCGAGGCATGGTGGGTCACACCTGTAATCCCAGCACTTTGGAAGGCCAAGGTGGGAGAATCCACTTGAGACCAGGAGTTCAAGACCAGCCTGGGAAACATAAAGACACCACATCCCTAAAAAATTTAAAAAATTAGCCAGGTGGTGGCGCACACCTGTAGTCCCAGCTACTCAGGAGGCTGAGGCGGGAGGATGGCTTGAGCCCAGGAGTTTGAAGGCTGCAGAGAACTCTATCATTGTACCACTGCATTCCAGCCTGGGTGACAGAGCAAGACCCGGTCTCTAAATAAAAAAGAAAAAAAGAAAATGGACCCAGTCAAACTCTCGGCTTTTCTGGGCCCTGGTTACCCGTGTGCTGCGTTAATCCCGCAGCCTCTGTCAAGGGGCTTCCTTCGGCTATGCGCCCCTCATGTTGCCACTCTTGAGCCTCCAAGTCTGCTCTTCAGAAGCCATTCCCTCCTGGGAACCGAACCTGGACTTCGGGGAAGCTGCCACCAGGCAATAGTGGGAGCCAGGCTTCTCCAAAGTGTGGCTAGACGTTCCAAAGATGCTAGCTTACTCTCT
>CAUYSK010013244.1:0-10033 GCA_963575035.1 Avahi laniger
CCAGCTACTTGGGAGGCTGAGACAGTAGGATTGCTTGAGTCCAGGAGTTTGAGGTTGCTGTGAGCTAGGCTGACGCCACGGCACTCACTCCAGGCAAGAGAGTGAGACTCTGTCTCAAAAAAAAAAAAAAAAAAAAAAAAATAATCAGTAAAATTAGAAGTTAAATTCTTAATAAGGGATTTTATATTTAACTAACAGCACATTCTGTAATTTGGACCAACTCTCACACTTAAGACACTAAAACAGCTGATTGAAATATTAAAAATATCTGTTTGAGAAAAAAATATTTTAGGGTCTCACTATGTTGCCCATGGGTACATGAGGAGAAAATAGATAAATAGATGGTTACATCTGTATAAACAAATAGCAACAATGTCTTTGGGGTTTTAAATATACATAAAATTAAAATACATAACCGACACATAAATTGGGAAGGAAATAAACAGAGTCGGCATGTCTAAGGTCTTCACATTGGTCAAGAGAGAAGGGATTAGCATTAATTAATATTAGATTTTTGTAAGTCAAGGATGCAAGTTTAGAGAAACCACTGAAAGAAAAATTAAAAAGTGTCTAGGTTCCAGGCTATTAACAAATTAAACAGGATGCAAAAAGCACAAACCATAAGGAAAGAGATTAATAAATTGAACTATTGGCCGAGCACGGTGGCTCACACCTGTAATCCTAGCTCTCTGGGAGGCCGAGGCGGGCGGATCATTTGAGCTCAGGAGTTCGAGACCAGCCTGAGCAAGAAGGAGATCCCATCTCTACTAATAAAATACAAAGAAATTATCTGGACAACTAAAAATATATAGAAAAAATTAGCCTGGCATGGTGGCACATGCCTGTAGTCCCAGCTACTCGGGAGGCTGAGGCAGGAGGATTGCTTGAGCCCAGGAGTTTGAGGTTGCTGTGAGCTAGGCTGACGCCACAGCACTCTAGTCCAGGGAACAGAGTGAGACTCTGTCTCAAAAAAAAAAAACTATGTCTTGGGAATGAAACTTAAACATTATGAAAATGACTATATTTGATTTTATGCCCTCAAAAATATGGCATAATTGCAACTGTACTGTAATACTTATAAAAAATCTTGGATTAAATATTTTTGTACAAAATTTTATGATGGCATGATACTATGCCTTTAACTGTATGATTGACTTTTGCAGTAGAAAGAGTCATTTCGGGAAAAAGGTTCTGAGGCTTCATCAGTTTTCCCAAAGGTCTCTCTCAATCTTTTGCTAATCTCATGTCTTAGTCTGTTTTCTGCTGCTATAACAGAATGCCACAAACTGGATAATTTATAAAGAAAAAAAATTTATTTCTCACAGTTCTGAAGGCTGGGAAGTCCAAGATCAAGGGGCCACATCTGGTGAAGGCCTTGCTGTGTCATAACATGGTGGAAGGCATCACATGGCGAGAGAGGGCGAGACACATAAGAAAGAGAGAAAAGGGAAGCCAAACTCCCAAAATAACTAACCCATTCCTGAGATGACAACATTAATCCATTCATTAGGGCAAAGCTCTCATGACCTAATCTCCTCTTAAAGGTTTCACCTCCCAATTAAATTTCAAGGTGAGGCCAGGCATGGTGGCTCAAGCCTGTAATCCCAGCACTTTGGGAGGCCAAGGTTGGAGGACTGCTTGAGCCCAGGAGTTTGGGACCAGTCTGGGCAACATAGCAAGACCCCTGTCTCTACAATAATTTTGAAAAATTAGCTGGGCATGGTGGTGCACACCTGTGGCCCCAGCTACTCAGGAGGCTGAGGCTGGAGGATTGCCTGAACCCAGGAATTTGAGGTTACAGCAATGAGCTATGATCACACTGCTGCACTCCAGCCTGGGTGACAGAGCAAGGACCCTGTTTTTCAAAAAAAAAAAAAAGAAAGAAAAGAAAAGAAAAAAAAAGAAAAAAAAGAAATGGCATCCTAAGTGATTTCTCATCTGCCTACTCACCAAAATATTTCTAAATCACAACTATTGTTCCACATCTCCTCTGCTTAAAACCTTCCAAGGGCCATCAACTGACAAACAAATGAATAAACAAAATGTGATACAGCCATGCAATGGAATATGATTTAGTCATAAAAGGGAATGAAGTACTAATACACACCACAATATGGATGGACTTGAAAATGTTATGCTTAATGAAAAAAGCCAGACAGAAAAGGCCACATGCATATAATTCCATTCGTATAAAGTATCCAGAACAGACAAATACATAGACAAAGAGAGTAGATTAGTGGTTGCCAGGGTCTGGGATGGAACTTGGGGGGAAATGGGGAGTGACTACTAATGGGTTTCTTTTGGAGTTGATAAAGATGCCCTAAAATCAGTTATGGTGATGGTTGTACAACTCTGTGAATATACTGAAAACTACTGTAGAGTTTAAATGAAGGAATTATATGGCATATGAATTATATCTCATGGTCGGGCGTCGTGGCTCATGTCTATAATCCTAGCGCTCTGGGAGGCTAAGGCAGGAAGATCGAGGGAGGTAGAGATGGGAAGATCGCTTGAGGCCAGGAGTTCAAGACCAGCCTGAGCAAGAGCGAGACCCTGTCTCTACTAAAAATAGAAAAATTAGCTAGACATGGTGGCACGTGCCTGTAGTCCCAGCTACTTGGCAGGCTGAGGCAGGAGGATCTCTTGAGTCCAGGAGTTTGAGGTTGCAGTGAGCTATGATGACATCACTCTACTCTAGCCCGGGAGACAGAGCAAGACCCTGTCTCAAAAAAAAAATAAAAAGAATTATATCTCAATAACGCAAGCAAGAAAGAAAGAATGAAAAAAATGAAAGACTGAAAGAAAGAAAGAAGGAATTAAAGAAAGAAAGAAGGAATTAAAGAGAAGGAAGGAAGGAGAAGAAAGAAGAAAGGGAAGAAAGAGGAAAGAAGGAAGGAAAGAAAGAAAGAGGCAGGAAGGAGGGAAGGAAGGAAGGGAGGGCTTTCAAAAGCCCTCTAATACTACCAGGAAAAAGTCTTACTGTTTAAGAGACTAGGCCCTGGAGTCCGACAGACTTAGTTCAAGTGCCAGCCCTGCTGAGTCCTTGTTATATAATCTTCTTCAATATGCCTAACCGCTCAGAGTCTCAATTTACTCATCTGTAAAGTGGGGATTATAATACCTGCCTCATAGTGTCACTGTGACAATTCAAGCCGACAATGTCCATTAAAGTACTTCACACAGTACTGGGGATGTAGTAAGCACTCACTAAACATTTCCGATCTTCTTCGGCCTCCCTTCCAGCCTCATGTCCCATCACCACAACCACACACCCATGGCCCCAGCCATCTTGCTGTCCTCTACCCTGGGCCATGTTCTTCCAAGCTCCTCTGGCGTTGCTCATGCTGTTCCCTCTACTGGGAATGCCCTTCCTCCTTGTCCAGCTAGGGACCCTGCTGGCTTCAGACCCAGCTCAAGCACCATCTCCTCTGTGAAACCTTCGCTGGTGCCCCTGGGCCCAGGTCCCTCCTCCCTTCACCGCCCTGCGTCGCATCGTGTCTATTATGTGCCTGTGTCTTATTATTAAACCCCCAGGACCCACGTCAGCACCCAGCACGGAGCAAGCTCTTCATAAGTGCTTACTGGGTGCAGAATAAACAAATGTATCTGACACTGACAGGAGCGATTACTTCCCACCGTGGCCCTGGATTTGTCTGTGGCTTTGAGCTTGACCTTTCCCCTGCAAAGAATCCTGAGATGGGTAGCTAATCCATGAACTGGAAGCGGGGAAAAGTTTGAGTGGTTGTGAGGAACAGGGCCAACCCGAGCCCCCGAGGAGAAGCTCCCTGGGCCCCTGCTGTGCCCCACCTCTCTGAACCGCCCCTCCACGCCTCCGCCCAGCCAGGCCCTGCCCCACTTTCCAAGGTGACAGTCCGCTGGCGTCTTGCACCAGCCTGAAATGCTGAAACATCGCAAACCCCCTGTTAGAAAGTGCTCGCACAGGTATGAACTACCCCAGGGGATGTTAGCCCTTTAAAAAAAACATTTAGCTTACTTCTTTATTTTTTTTAATTAAACTTGTTTTGAAAAAATTTAAGACCCACAGAAAAGTTGTAAGAGTGTGACAATGAACCCTATATGAACCCTTCTCCTAGACTCCCTTACTATTAACAGTTTGCCATATTTTCTCTGTGCAAGGATGTATATGATTAGTTTTTCGTGAACCATTGACAATAAGTGGCACACACCGTGACATTTCACTCCTAAATACCTCAGCGTGTACGTGCTAAGAACAAGGACATGCTCTGACATGACCACAACGCAATGATCAAATGCTGAAAATCCTGCTGCCCTAAAATCCCCAGCGTGATACCTATTCGTCCCTCCCTCCTCCTGGACGCCGTAGTTTAGTCACGTCCAGAATGTCATAGCGTTGGAATCACACAGGATGTGACAGTTAGAGATTGACTTCTTTTACTTACTAATATCCATTTAAGATTCTTCCTCTGTGTATTAGTGGCTTGATAGCTCGTTTCTTTTTATCACTGTATAGCGTTCCACTGTCCGGATATACCACAATGTGTTCTACCTGGTTACCTACTGCAGGACATCTGGATTTCTTTCAATTTTTGGTAATTATGAATAAAGTTGCTATAAACATAAAAAGAAATTCTGAAAATTCAACTTTAACACAATACTCTTAGCTAGTCCACAGTCAATTTTCGAATTTCACCAACTGCCCTGAGACTGTCCTTTATAGCTTCGAACCCAGAGCCACGCGCTGCACTTAGTTGTCATGCGTCTTTAGTCTGGGGTGGTCCCTCAGCCTTTACCGCCTTTCGCAACCGACTCTGTTAAGAATCAGGCTTACCAGGCCTTTCTTGCACGTCCCCGTGGGCAGAGGGAGAATTGGCTGTAACCCAGTGGCCCCATGGAAAAGTCCTTCTGCCATGGCAGGAATTTGCCAGGTCTGCCTCAAGAGACTGGCCCCAGCCTCTGTGCCATGGGCAGGTGGTTACAGGAGCAGGGAGGACGGAAACCTACATTTGTTAAGCAGCACCTACTGTGTGCCAGGCACAGTGACGTCATTTAGTCCCCAGAGCAACCCTGGAGGTAGACATCGCTATGCCCACTTTACAGCTGCAGAAACTGGGGGCTGAAGAGGTTAATTCGATTTTGGTTTTTTTTTCGTAAGGTCACTTGATTTCTCATATGTGGAGGCTTCATACAGATGTTGAATCACTAAGTTCTAGAGAAAAGAAAACCCAACTCCCATCTCCTGCATGTTTTCAGAAACCGCTTGGTGTCCCCCATATGGGACTGGAGGGGGCCACAGGAACGGAGGAAGGAGTGGCTGTGAGAACAGTCATTCCCTGCTGGGACCTGGGGAGAGTTCAGGGGGAGCTGCCGCAGTTGGCGGGGGGTGGGGGGGGCACGCTAAAGGCAGGCAGGTGGTGTCTGGAAAGCAGGAGAAGCCACCTCAGAGTAGGGAGCAGAGAGCCCTAAGGGTGACAAGGACAAGCCCCTGTCTTTACACACGCTCACACCAAGGCCGGGCAAGCCTCCTGAGGGCCCGGGCATGGCTGGATTCAATCGGTACAGCCCAGAGCCCAGCCAGAGTTTGCTGAGGGTACGTTCTCCCAAGGATGAGGGGTCCAACTTTAGGCCAGATGTGCGCTGGAGAAGGTCAGCTGGACGTGAAAGCACACTTCTGCATATTTTTGTTGCCTTGATCAAAGTCTGTTGGCAGACGGTACAGTCTTCCCATAAGTTACCGGTGGAAGTTACAGAACAGTCCTCGACTATCCTAGGGCACCAAACACTTTGTGGCAGTCTCCCTTTTTCCTGCAATTTCCCTTTTTCTATAGTAACAGAAGCCCATTCTTTAGCTGGGTATATGACCAAATAGGATGAAAATTACACTTCCCAGCCTCTTCTGCATTTTGGTCTGGTCATGTGACTAAGGTTTGGCCAGTGGAATGTGAGCAGAGGGGTATGTGCAACTTACAGAAAGCATTCTTGATAGAAGAAGATATATCCTTCTTTGCCCCCTTCCTCCCTCCTGTCTGGAATGTGGCTGTGTTGGCTGGTGCTCTGGCAGCCCTCTTGGCTCATGAGATGACAGTGAGAATAGAAACCATACACAGTGAAGCAATAATATATGAGCAATCTGGGTCCTGAAGAGCTTTGTGGGCAAAGCTGCCACACAAGCCCCAGGCTTCCTCCCCCTGAACTTTATTTAGTTATTTATTTTTAATTGACAAATCAAGGAAAAAGTTTATATATTTAAGATGTACAATATGATATTTTGATATATGTATACATTAGGGAATGGCTAAATCAAGCTAATTCACGTACTCATTACCTCCTATATCATTTTTTATTGTGAGAACATTTAAAAATCTACTCTCTTAGCAATTTCCAAGTATACTATATATATATATATACATATATATATATATATATATTTTTTATGTAGAGACAGAGTCTTTCTCTATTACCCAGGCTGGAGTGCAGTGGCATGATCATAGCTCACTGAAGCCTCAAACTCCTGGGATTAAGCCATCCTCCCACCTTAGCCTCCCAAGTAGCTGGGACTTCAGGTGCACACCACCATGCCCAGCTAATTTTTGTAATGTTTTGGAGAGACGGGAGTCTTGCTATGTTGCCCAGGCTGTTCTCAGACTTCTGACCTCAAGCGGTCCTCCCACCTCAGCCTCCCAAAGTGCTGGAATTACAGGCGTGAGCCACGGCACCTGGCCAATACATTGTTATTAACTATAGTCACCATGTTAAATTATAGAGCTCTTGAACTTATACAAATTTTGCAGCCTTTAACTAACATCCACAAATTTTGCAGCCTTTAACTAACATCTCCCCAGTCTCTCCTCCCGCAACCTCTGGTAGCCACATTCCACTCTCTGTTTCTGTGTGTTTGTCTCTTTCACATCCCACATATAAGTGAGATTATGCAGTCTTTGTCCTTCTGTGACTGGCTATGTCACTTACATAATGCTCTCCAGCCAGGTTCATGCATGTGTCACACCCCCGGACTTTATTATGAGAGAGAAATAAACTACCTTGTTTAAGCCACTGGTATTTGGTGGTTTATGTTGCTCACAGCTGAGCCCAATCCTACTTGAGACTCAAGTGGTGACTCACATTTCCTTGGCTCGCACGAAGTGCTTTACAGCTATGCCTACTTTCCATTCTTCACAATAGCTCTTTGAGGTAAAAGGAATTTTCCTAGTGAGGAAATGGAAGCTTCAGCACTCAGCGGAGAGGTGAGACAAATGGTGCTGGTTTTGTCTTTCCAGAAGGCCGGTCGTGCAGCTGCTGTATTAATCACATAGAGTCAGCCCTGTGATGTCAGTCATGTGTCAGGGAAACCAGAAAGTACAAGTCGTTCCTAGTCAGCCCTAACCTGAAATTACTGAAGTGCTGTGGTGGATTGGTTCATCTGGAGACCATCTCCTAACCAGAGGACGCTGTTTCACAAGGTCAGAACACACGCCAGGGAAACACACAATGCCGCCTCTCAGCCTGAGAGAGAAAAGTTTCAAACCTCCCCCCAACCAGGAGCTTCTGACGATGCTGCTCACAATGGATGACGTTTTGTTTTGCTGATGAATGTACTTTAAAACTAGAGAAAGCAAAAAATCTAGAAAAAAAATTTTAGGAGAAAAAAATAAGGAGAACCTAAAAAAAAAAAAACTAGAGAAAGTTAAAATTTTTTAGTAATGACAATTACTAATAGAAAGCAGGGGAACTCCAAAAAATGACACCAGAGTTTGTTTAACCAGTCACCCGTTGAAGGACATCTGAGCTGGTTCCAGTTTTTAGCTATTATGTAGAAAGCTGCTATGAGCATTCGCGTACAGGTTTTTGTGTGAACGTAAGTTTTCATTTCTCTGGGATGAATGCCTGGGTGCAATCGCTAGATCATATGGTAGTTGCATGTTTAATTTTGTAAGAAACTGTCAAACTTTTTTCAGAGTGGCTGGACCCTCGTGCATTCCCACCAGCCATCTATGAGTGTGCCAGTTTCTCCCCATCCTTGCTACCATTTGGCGTTGTCCCTATTTTTTATTTTCACCATTCTGATGGTGTGTAGTGTTTATCTCACTGCGGTTTGAATTTGCACTTCTCTGGTGGCTAGCGATGCTAAACATCTTTTCGTGTGCGTCTTCTTCAGTGAAATGTCTGTACATGCCTTTGGCCCATTTTCTAATTGCACGGTTGGTCTTTATACTGTTGAGTTTTGAGATTATTTTGTGGGATATGTGGTCTGCAAATATTTTCTCCCAGACCATAGCCTGTCTTTCTATCCTATTCACATGGACTTTGCGGAACAAACCTTTTTAATTTTGATAAGATGAAATTTGTCAATTTTTCTTTCTGTGGATTGTCCTTTTGGTGTCAATTCTAAGAACTCTTTGCCTAGCCCTAGAGCCCAAAGATTTTCTTTCTAAAAGGTTTCTAATTTTATATCTTCCATTTAATTCCATGATTCATTTTGAGTTAATTTTTGTATAAGATGTGAGGTTTAGGTTGAAGTTCACTGTTTTGCCTGCGGGTGTTCAATTGCTCTAGCAACATTTGTTGAAAAAGCTGTCCTTCCTCCACTCAATTGCTTTTACGCTTTTGTCAAAAATTGGCTGAGGATATTTGGCATTAGTCTGTTTCTGGATTCTCTATTCTGTTCCTTGATCTATGTTTCTACGTTCCTATCCCTGTGACCATACCACGTTACTGTAGCTATATAGTCAGCCTTAGTTTCACATAGAGTGATTCCTCCAGCTTTATTCTTCTTTGTCAAGATTGCTTTGGCTATTCTAGGGACTATGCCTTTCTGTGTACATTTTAGAATAAGGTTGTTTTTGTCTACAAATAACCTTACTGTGAAAGGAATTGCATTACTCCTATAGAATCAACTGGGGAGAACTGACATACTTACTATGTTGTCTTCCAATCTATGAGCACAGTCTCTCCATTTATTTAGGTCTCCTTTGATTTCTTTTCTTTCTTTTTTTTTTTTTTCAAGATAGAGTCTTGCTCTGTCACCCAGGCTAGAGTACAATGGCATCATCGTAGCTCACAGCAACCTCAAACTCCTGGGTTCAAGTGATCCTCCTGCCTTAGCCTCCCAAGTAGCTGGGACTACAACCAGCTGAGGCTCACACCACCATGCCCAGCAAATTTTTCTATGTTTTGTAGAGACGGGTTCTCGTTCTTGCTCAGGCTGGTCTCGAACTCCTGACCTCAAGCGATCCTCCCACCTCAGCCTCCCAAAGTGCTAGGATCACAGGCAACATGCCCAGCCAGGTCTCCCTTGGTTTCTTTCCTCAGCATTTTGTACAGATCCTATACATGTTTTGTTAAGTGTATACCTAAGTATTTCATTTTCCTTGGAGTGATTGTAAATGGTATTGTGGTTTTAATTTTGGCTTCCATTCGTACATGGTTGTATACAGAAATGTGATTGATTTTTGTGCATCGATCTTGCATCCCGTGACCTTGCTGAACACACTTATCTAGGAATGTGTGGTAAATTATTTGGAATTTCCTACATAGAAAATTTTGTTGTTTGCAAATATGGACAGTTTTATTTCTTCCTTTCAAATCTGCATGGTTTTATACATAACCTAAACATTTGTACTCCCATAATATGCTGAAATAAAAAATTTTAAAAAAAAAGAACTGGGGGGGAGAAAATGGCAGATTAGGGGAGACCTCCTGGCTCTCTGCTCCCACAGTGGGAGGTGAAGAACACGGACACCCACACGCGAGTGAGGCGCTCTCCCACAGGATCGGCTTTGCGAAACTGCAAAGAAGCAGCGAGGAACAAACAGCGGCGCTGATAAAGTAAGGAGAACTGTAGAAACACCCGGAGGGAGTGGGACAAAAGGAAGTGCAGCGCGGGTCAGCTGCGCCCGCGGCGGGCTGGCCCGGACAGAGAGATCTGACTCACAGGAAGACGACTCTTCCTTCACCAAACCCCACTCCCACGCAGGCAGGGAAGTGCCAGAAGTCGGAGCAAAGCGGTAGCACAGACTGCCGAGCGGTGGGGAGCCGAGACAGGAGCGGGTCCATT
>CAUYSK010013245.1:0-51397 GCA_963575035.1 Avahi laniger
TCATTATAAGGAAGTAATAGAGAAGACTCAGTCTTCTCAGACTATGCATATTACCATCCCCTAAATTTTTTTTTTTTATTCTTCCAGGGTATTGTGAGGGTACAAACATTACAGTTACACTTTATGTCTTTGCCTCACCCAAGTGGGGGTTAAGGGCATGCCCTTCCCTCCCTTTAGTGCTCCCCCTGTCCTTTAGTTGTAGATTTGCCCCCTGCCGTCCCCCTAATCCCTAGAGAGTATTTCTGCCACGTGATCAACCTAGTGTTGATCAGTTAGTACCAATTTGATGGTGAGTACAAATGGATCCCATTCTTCTGCTCTTTTGGTGCCCCACTTTGGATAATGGGTTTAAGTTTAATCCAGGAAAGTATAAGAGGTGCTAGATCACTGTCGTTTCTTATAATTGAGTAATATTCCATTGTAAACATATACCACATTTTAATAATCCACTCATGGATTGACGGGTACTTGGGTTGTTTCCACATTCTTGCAATAGTGAATTGTGCTGCCATAAACATTCAGGTGCAGATGTCTTTATCGTAGAATGTTTTTGAACACTCATCATTCTTGACGTGGCTTATATGCCACTGCATGCTTCACAAGGATAAATAAGAAGTGAGAAATAATACAATTGGAAAGAACTTTAAAGATCGCTTAGTCCAACCCTCTCATTTTACAAAGTAGGAAATGAAGGCTCACGTAAATGGCAAGAGTTGTTAAAATCAAAGATGATTTTACACAAAGACAGATGCAAAACCCAACCTGCTGCCTCCCGATCCAGTGCTCTTTCCACTATGTGGCGTTTCAAAGTCACGACAGCTACATGAGGTTAAAGGAGTCATTTCTGAAGTACAGAAAGGGGGAGCTGGTGAAGAATAGAGGAGGACAACTAGCCCTTTTAAACCGCCGTCAGCGCTTCACCTGAAAATGCTCTTCCAAATTCTCCTTTTTTATAAATAATTCTACTTCAAGGGGAGACAGGAAACGTTCTATTCTCAGCTGGGTGGAAATCTGGCACCTCCTCACCTGCTACTATCAGGACTGTGTCTCTCCATCCCCTTCAACAATATGATAATTACTGTTTGCACAGCTATTTCCTCACTAAATTCTGAACTACCGAAGGCCTCGCCCTTGCACCCCCAACACCTGGTGCAGTACCCGCCAGGCTTTCAAATACTTGCTGAACAGAATTTCACAAGAGGTTAACAAAGCAATTGGGTTTCTCCCCCTTTCTCCACTGCACAAAGGTACAACATGTCTCAAGAATACAAAACTAAGGAAATGCGATAATCTATCCTACAATAACCTCACTACTGCAGTTCCAAAATGCTAACCTTAAAATTCCTCTTCAAGACAAGGAAATAATCACTTCTACAAACAATTTACACAGCAAAGTTTCCTTAGGTATATTCTTACCTGTAAAATGTTAGTAAAAAAGTCATGGTAGAACATGGGCCAATCTTGACGTCCAATATCAACAATAACTTTGCAGAGTTTGTTCCGAATAAAGTAAGGTAAGGTTTTATGGTGAGCCAAAAGGAGTTTGGGCAGGCAGCTACGAATTTCCATCTTATCCTGAGATGGGACCCCAAGCCACATTTTATTGATCAGATTCTGAAAAACAAATATACATCTTTTAAGCTAACAACCTATACACAAAAATAACTGGTTTTCATCCACAGTTAAGTTATAGTATCTCAACAAACAAGAAACTCTTTTTTTAAAATAAAACTTTGGAGCAATTTGGCAATAAGAACAATAAAAATATTCAAATCCTATGACACAACACTCCCATTCCTACGAAGATCTGCTAAAAAAATTAACAGAAACAAATGACTGTATGTGCAAAAACTTTCTAATACTCCATTGTCTCTAATGGTGACCAAAAAATAATGATTGAAACAATCTCTCAATCTTCAAAAATAGGAGAGCAGCTTTGTGAATAATGTCACAACCATGCATGGGAATATAATATAAAGGTGAGTGGGAAAAAGAATACAAAATGGCATGAGCAATATGATTATAATTAGATTTTTTTTAATGTGTGCACAGAAAACAAGGACTGGAAGAAAGGTGATATAAATAAAAGTTTTTGTGGTTGGGAATGATGGTATTATGGGTATCATCCCTCCTCCCAAAATGTTTTTCTGCAATTATCTTTCTCTCTTAAAAGATAATAGGAAGGAAAAGTTACATGTTACCGCAAACAATCTACCTACTTAACCCTAAAGCCAACCATTCATCTTCCCTTTCTGGTGTTGAGAATGGATGGAAAGGAGCCACCAGACATCTAGATAAAGGCAGTATGTGGGAAGAAGCCCCTGAGCTGAGTTCCCACTCTTTCCCACTCTTTCCCACTCATCTGTACATTAAAGCCAAACTCTAGGGCCAACGACACAGCAATTTGACTACAAAACACTTCAGAAGAGTATAAAATTATCTGACAACTTACCTCAAAAACCGTTAAACTGTACATCATTACATAGTCATTCCTAGTGCTGGAGAGAAAATACAGGCAGAATCTCCAGGCTCCTATCTGCTGGGCAAAATTATTAAGAAGCTCCTCTGGAAAAGTTAAACAGCGACAAAAGGTAGTTATGGAAACACAGGAAATTAAGATAAGACTGGGCTGTCTTATTATTTTTTTAAACATGTCTCTCTCCATATAATGTAAATGAGGTCAAATCCAGTTGATTCTTCAAGACAGAATAAATCATATAACAGTTTTCTGACTCTGAGGTGAACATCAACACTGACAGTGTCTTCAGCCATCTAAAAGCCAATAACTTTGCTATGAATACTTCTTCAGGCAGAGAAACTTTCATTGTTAAAGATCTTATTTAACCTAATGTGTGTATGGAATGTTATAACACTATCATTTCATCTTCTTAAAATGATGGCTAGTTTATTTCCTGTGGCATATGAGCTGTATTTTATTCCTCACCACTCCTCTACAAATCTTCAGTAATGTTTAAATTGTTAACATACATACTACAAAACCACAGCTAGAGAAGCAGAGAAGGAAATGATTAAGATTAATGTTACAAAGACAGAATAGGAAAAAATGCAAGGGAGTTCAAGATGGCTAACTCTTCATTTGGCTTGGTTTTATTTTAAAGCATCACCTAAATAAATAAGTAAGTGTAACAATCATGAGAGTGGCCAGGAACAGCCCTGTCCACACGTCAAATCATTTAGAGATGACTTTCCTCTCCACAGGCTGCTGACAAGCACAGCCAGAGTCCACAGGTGGCAAGCATTAAGTGTCTGTCGCCATGTTTCTGGATATGCTGCCCCTTAGTCACCTTGACCTGCTGCCCTGGACCTGAAATATAATCCAAAAAGTGTGAAAATGTGTGCGCCAACAACCCAAGAGATTCTAGGAAGCCTTTGGAAAGCAGAATGCACACACAGCAGCTACTTCTAATCCTGAAGTCACTGCTCTGCTAGTTCCCTACAACTTGGGCTAAATGCAACAAGGCAGCCTTACCAAATATTCTGTAAAAGGAAGCTGGTGACCTGTCCTAATAATTAAGCACAAGTTTCTATGAATCCCAGAGATGAAATCAAACCCAAGGCTGTGGCTGGAAATGAGGATCTCTGGGCTCTGTTCTAGACCTTGCCCCTAATTCTCGGAGTCTGACCCCACGCGAGTCAGTCATCATTCCCCCTTGATACTTCGACTTCCTCTGCCAGTAAAATGACCAGATGATCTCCTGAGCTCCTTGCTAACAGTTCAATCAACCTAACCCCTAGAGCACTAGGAACTCACCTTAGCTGGAGAGTGGGTGGAGCTGTTTTAAGAAAAGGCCTCCCTCCTTTTTCTCCCACCTAGCTAGGAAAAGCCTTTAATTTATCCTAAGACAACAGAAAAGAAGCAAGAAGTGGATCCTGCCCACACACTCAATAAATCTACAATGACTAAGTACAAAGAGAACTGAACTAAGACACACCCACTGTAGAGAACCAAACCCCCGGATTCCCCATAGCCTGCATTTAAATTAGACATTTGTAGCATCTAGTTATTTAAAGCTATCTTAAAATCAAGTTAGAATACGAAAATGTTCAGAGGGTTCACACTTTTAATTCATGCACACACAAGGTGAGCAATATTTGATCTGCAAACCAAAAATTAAGAGAAGAACCAAAAGCATTTCAATTATAAGCTTTAAAAAAAAAGACTGAAAAAATTAGGGTGTTGGAATAAAGCAGATTAATATTAGGGAAAGAGCCTCCAACTCATCTCCTTTGGTAAAAATCACCACTGATATTTTTACTGTAAGTGTAAGATACTTTAGTAGCATAAAACAAACAAAGGGGCCGGGCACGGTGGCTCACGCCTGTAATCCTAGCACTCTGGGAGGTTGAGGTGGGAGGATTGTTTAAGGTCAGTAGTTCGAGACCAGACTGAGCAAGAGCGAGACCTCATCTCTACCAAAAATAGAAAGAAATTAGCCAGACAACTAAAAATATATATATAAAAAAAAATTAGCCGGGCATGGTGGCACATGCCTGTAATTGCTTGAGTCAGGGAGTTTGAGATTGCTGTGAGCTAGCTGACACCACACACTCTAGCCCAGGCAACACAGTGAGACTCTGTCTCAAAAAAAAAAAAAAAAAGAAAAAAAAAAAGTTTGGAAGTTAACATCTGGCCAGGCACAATGGCTCACGCCTATAATCCTAACACTCTGGGAGGCCGAGGCGGGAGGATCACTTGAGCTCAGGAGTTCAAGACCAGCCTAAGCAAGAGCAAGACCCTGTCTCTACTAAAAAAGAGAAACAAAATTAGCAGGGCAACTAAAAAAGAAATAGAAAAAATTAGCTGGGCATGGTGGCAAGCACCTGAAGTCCCAGATAATCAGGAGGCTGAGGCAGGAGGATCGCTTGAGCCCAGGAGTTTGAGGTTGCTGTGAGGTAGGTTGATGCCACGGCACTCTAGCCTGGGCAACAGAGTGAGACTCTGTCACAAAAAAAAAAAAAAAAAGAAGTTAACATCTATCACGAGCTAATGATATTTAAAAGGCACATGGGAAAATGGGCTGTAGCCAAAGGTCTACTGGCCACCTGGAAATCTGAACCCCAACCAGGCTTTAGATCAAAGGTGGAATCAGCCATAACACTTAACTGCGAAGCTAAGGGAGAGACAGAAATGGGCCTCCAGGGTCCCAGGCCTCAGAAAAAGAACTCCAAGGAAGCAGAAGTAATGAATTTACATTACATTATCAGTACAGAGCTGCTAGAGACCCAAAGGAAAAGTCTTTAGGTTTGGAAAGAGAAAAATATTTTTCATTCTCAAGTGAGGACTCAGGAAAAAAGATTGCTCTAGGACCACAGTGTCCCTGGGGCAAAGATCTAACACTTGAATACAATTTCTACTTTATGATATGTTTTAATGAATATTGTTTATGTGAATGAATATAAAATTCAAAAGTAGAGTCTAGAAAGTGCTGAGGTCCCCAGAAGACCTGAAGTGATTACACCTACACCTCTGTTGTTCAAAGACTTTATTCACCCAAACTTGCAGAAAGTGAAAGAGAACAGTGGAGAAATGGAAAAAAGAAGCTAGTAGCCCCCAAAAGAATAATAGTTAAGGAATCTCTGAGCATTAGATTAGGTTCATAGCAGACCTCTACATACCAAAACGTGTTCATTTTTTTGACATGACATTTTGACACCATGAGGTTTTTTAAATTAACAGTTGCAGGCTTCTTATGACAGTTTAATAACATTGCTGAAATTAAGACAAAGTGAGGAAAGGGTTTTCTACTTCATCAAAGGAAAGAAAATCTATCACTATGTCCTTGTAACTAGGATTGCAGACCTCACCAGCCACAAACCAGTAGAACCAGAGCAAAAAGAGCAGCAAGAACTCAAGGGGAAAACATGCAAACTTGGCTAGCCAAGGCTACAGACAACTCCTTCCTCCCCATCGGGCCTTCTCCTTTTAAATTACTCTTTACAATGCCACACTCCACTTACCTATCTCACGTTTTCTTTCATTGGTCGTACAATCGTGAAAAAATTCTGTCATCAGACTTTCCAGTGCCCTGAGGGAGGCTTCTTCAGATGCCTAACAAAGGAATTTGAAAAAACATCAATAAACTGCATCTTCAGTTCTACTGTTCCTCAGGTTCCTTCCAGGTCCCATTGGACAGCAAGAGCAACTCACTTCCTCAAAACACCTTGGTTCCACATTCTTCGAATGCATGATATAAGCCAGAAAAGCTGAAGAGAATTTCCCAGCTGGCTCAAAATCCTAAGTTTTAGTACTCTCTATAAATTCATGCTACCGTGCATTCTATTTTCAATTATTTATACTGAGGAAAAGGGAACAAATACTTTAAAATCCAATTCTGGAAACATGTTGAAAGCAAATTAACAGCCTAGGCCCTGTCTGAATAGGCAGAGCGACGAGATTCAGGGAGAAGGTTAGGGCTCCTTCTAGATTATCCGTCCACAACACATTTCCCCCGTGTCTGAATAATTAGCCATATTTTGATTCAGAGAAATTGTATCCAACTGCTGCATGGATTCTTAGGGGTTTTCTTGAAGGTGCTTCATCAGGACTCATAGACACAGTCAACTCTCAAGCGCGTGGGAGCAGCCAACGGAGACCAGGGTGCAGCTGAGAACCAAGCTAAGCAAGGACTCAAACTCAGACAGCACATCTACATCTCAGTCTCAGAGAGACAGACGTTCAGCGTAACTGCTCAGGCTGGGACTGAGAAGAGAGAGGGCCCAAGATGCCCAATGCTCATCCCCTCCCTCTTCCATATGGAGCCCCCAAACTCACTTCCTTTTCTCTCACTGAAGTGGGAGGACATCAGCTGTAGCAATGAGTGTGAGTCAACACTCCTTCATACACCTGTCTACAAAAGGGTGAGCGTTCCCCAGACCACTTCTGAATCCTCAGAGAGCATCAAGAGCCAAGAGCAGTTCTGTTTTGTTCACTGTCTCTTAATTCCTTTCTACCTACCCACTTTGCTTCCTCATATCCTCTCCATTACCCATGGAGCGAGAGCTGACCATAAGAACTGCCTTTTAATACAAGCCCATACTCGCATGTGTTGTATGTCAAAAATGCAAGATACCAGAGGCTGCCACCCGGCAGTTTACTTTTGTGGAAGCAGGAACTCTGGCCACTCTGTAGATAAACCAGCACTTCTTAGGGCTGGGACCAAGTACAGAGGCTGAATCAGACTTACGCAAGCCCAGCCACATCAACCGGCACATGCGAGTACAGCACACAGAACGTGGGGGCCACACTTAAGCAGTGCCAGGCACAGTTGTCCCTCCCACACCGCAATCACAGAATGATGGCTGTGCAATGACAAGTGAACTCCGACATGCTAAGCAATGAATTACTATACAATAGTTTTAGCACTTGTGATTCTGAGGGACTGTCTGAATTTTATATTTATGATAAAGAGTAGCCCTCTACTCCTCTTTCAAATTTCTATATCAGTTTAGTTAAAAAATATTCTTGGCTTGCAAGCCAAGCTGTTTTATTAAAAACTATCTATTTTTTCAAATGCAGAAATAAACTGAAAAGTGAGGCTAAAATAAGAATGCAATCTTTTTACATCTATTTCAAGTGTTTGTGTTGACCAAAACAGCCTCACTGTTCTCACTGACTTTGTAAGTTAAATGTTATAAATTCAAACTTCTAAAATGAATTTACATAAATAAAAGAATGCTGTGGTCTGAATCAAGTTTGGTATGCCATTTAATTTGGGGGAAAAAAGGATTTGTCGTTTGAAATAAAAAGGCTGTGGGAAGATATAGAAGAATCAAGAATAATAGCACATGTTAAAGTAACTCACTGCCAAAAAATAAAAATAAACATAAATCAAGAAGTATCCGTTGAACTAAAATCAGCTATTTAGTTAAAATAAATCAATAGTTCTTCTGGAGCCAAAATGGATTCCTGAAAATTAAGGACACATCTTGAAATCATATCTCTCCACAACTTTTTCTTGTGTTGAATCATTTTAGAGTAGATCCTAGAAAAAAACCTAAGCTCATCACATCCAGGCAATCAACCACCAACATTTACTTAGTACTGGTTCTTGAGGTAGAGGTTTGTGAACCTAATGATTTATTGGAAAGTTCCCGACAATCTCCTAAAAGAACTGCATGCGGTGGCTGGAGCCTGTAACCCCAGTGCTTTTTGGGAGGCCAAAGCCAGAGAATTGCTTGAGGCCAGGAGTTTGAGACCAGCCTGGGCAACATAGTAAGACCCCATCTCTACAAAAAATAAAAATAAGCTAGGAGTAATGGCACATGACTGTAGTCCCAGCTGCTTAGGAGGCTGAGGCAGGAGGATGGCTTGAGACCAGGAGTTCAAGGTTACAGTGAACTATGACTGCGCCACTGTACTTCAGCCTGGGCAACAAGCAAGACCCAATCTCTACCAAAAAAAACTTCCAAAAGAATCCAACCCTATCTCCATTCCCAATCCCATCAACCCCACACTCACTGCCCCAACCCAAGAAGCTAAGGGTCCCGTGGAAAGCATAAAGACAGAAGTACCCATAAAAATCCCAAATGGATGCTCCCATCAAATCATGGTTACATAAAGAAACTCCAAAAGCTAACCAGGTATTTCTCAACAAGTACAAATAAAGTGCTGTTCCCATTTTCAATCACTTCTATAATTGTAACAATAATACCTGCCTCACAGGGTGTATGAGGATCAAATGAGGTGATCTGTGTAAAATTGCTACATAAACTGTAGGAATTATCTCATCTGGAGTTATGGCTGCTCTCATTTCTATTTGTTCTCAGATACCAAATGAAAACAGATCACAGCAAGACCAATGCAAAACAACAGAAGCGGTCAAGTCTACTTTGAAACTAGAGATGCATGCCTTCAGGCTTAGGGGCTTTGTCCCAATCATATCTTATAAGTCTTTTCAGATTAGATTTCAAAATGAAACTATACAAATTTGAAGGGCGTAAAAGGAGGAGGCTGAGAATTTGCCAAGGTCAGACAGTTAGAACAGAGGTAGAAAGACGTAAAGGACACGTTCAAGATCTACAAATAGTTAGAGGATACTGGAGAATTCCACTGCCCCCTTTTGACAAGAAGGCCACTGGAACCTTCTTGCCAGCTGTTTTAAGCAAGTGGTGAAGCCAGAATCCAGATTGTGTTAAATTAAGGAATTAATGGCAAGTAAGAAAGTGGTGATACTCCATGCAGACGACATTTTCAAGTAATGAAAGGGACAAAAAACAAAAAACAAGTGCCATTGTATGACAGGGAGAGAAGGCTTCAATTGCCAAAGTCTATTCAAGCTTTATCTCCTGCACTACACTGATTAATTTATGAAGAGGCTCGGATGTTTATATATCTACTGTTTCCCATCTTGGGCTTGGGATTTAAGCCTCAGATTTTAATAAACTAAGGAAAGATAAGATTAGTTTAAAGCTAAATGAGACACATTCACACACAAAAATTCCAGTTGGATTATAGTACAAAATGTGAAAGGTAAAATAAAGGTTCTAGAAAATAATATAGAAGAATATCTTCATGACCTGGGGTAGAGAAAAATTTATTAAACAGGACACATAAAGCACATAAGGACATAGGAAACATGTCCTTAACATAAAGGAACATAAAGGAAGAGATTGATAAATTGGAATATTTATCAGGTAACTGACGGAACTATCAGAGTATAAAATAACTTCTACAAATCAGTAAAGAAAAGACAAATGACTCAGGTTTTTTGGACAGGCAAATAGTTACTTATAAAAGAGGGCGTATATAAGGCCTATAAATAAGTGCTCAGCCTCATTAGTCGTAAGGGAAATACTAAAAACAAGATATGCTACACGGCCACTCGATCAGGTACGAGTAAAAGGACTGACAGTAGTAAGTGTTGGTGAGGACGCTGAGCAACTAGAACATGCGTACACTGCTGGTGGGAGCAAACACCGGCATAACCACTTTGGAAAACTGTTCGGCAGCTAAGCATATGCGTATCTTATGACCCTGCACTTCTACTCCTTGGCATATTCCCAAGAGAAATCTGTACATGTATACCAAAAGAAATGCACACAACTGTTCACAGCACCGTTACACATAATACCCAAAAAGTTGAAATAACCCAAATAGGTTTATTCATACAAGAGATTATCATAAGAGAACACAAATGAATACTGCTATGTGCAACAACATAGCTGAATCTCAACAAACACAATGTTGAGTGAAAGAAGCCAAAACACATCTTTCCATTACTCACTGTATATTAATCTTTAAAAACAAGCAAAACTAATCTATGGTGTTATAATCGGACTTTGGGGGAGACCTTCCGGTATCCTGGTAATATTCTTAATCTGAGTCCTAGTTACACTAGGATGATGACTTTACCTTATGATGTGTGCACTTCCCCTGTAAGTATACATACTTAAATTTTAAAAATGTAATGTTATCCTCATTTTTAAAATTCAGCTTGGTATTTTCAGACTCTTAAGTTTAGAAATTGTGTGTTTTGGGCCAAGTATGGTGGCTCACGCCTGTAACCCCAACACTCTAGGAAGCTGAGATGAGAGGATTGCTTGAAGCCAGGAGTTCTAGACCAACCTGGACAATATCGCAAGACCCCATACCTTTAAAAAAAATTTTTTTTTTAATTAGCAGGGTATGGTCGCACACATCTATAGTCCCAGCTACTCAAGAGGCTGAGGAGGGAGGAATGCGTGAGCCCAAGAGTCTGAGGCTGCAAAGAGCTATGATCATGCCACTTCCTGCGTGACAGAGCAAGACCCTGGCTCAAAAAAAGAAAAAAAGAAATTGTGTTTTTCCTCTATTAGCACAACTATTCAGAACAATTTGGCGATCTGCAGCAAACCTGCAGGTAAAGTCTGAGCATGAGACTCCTGGATTCAAACCATCATTTACTGGGCCAGGAGAGGTGGCTCACACCTGTAATCCTAGCACTCTGGGAGGCCGAGGCAGGAGAATCGCTTGAGGTCAGGAGTTCAGGACCAGCCTGACCAAGAGTGAGAGACTCTGTCTCTACTAAAAATAGAAAGTAAAAAAAAAGCCAAGCAACTAAAAATAGAGAAAATTAGCCAGGCATGGTAGCACATGTCTCAAAAAAAAAAAACAAAAATACAAACTACCACTTATTTATCTTCAGATCTGCCCAGGGTGGCAAACATGAGGTATTGCAACCCCATAAGCCTATGCTTCCCCAACAGTAACTGGCTCACCTCGATAGCAAATGGCATACAGACTTGAAATTTAAATCTTTGGGCAGGATGATGAATTAAGCTTGGCTCAGAATATACTCTTGGAGAGCTATGTACGTATCTGAAACAAACTGAAGTTTTCTATTCCATAAACAGTTAAAATCTGCAAAGTTGATAAGCTTTCAACTGTGCCTGCCTTGACTTTATCTGCTCCTCTTACGGCACTGTTCACAGATCAGCAGTTCAGAGACCTATGCTACTGATTCACTTATTAAGGAACTGCTAAATCAACCGAGACCCAGAATCACCTAATAAATTACAAGAAAAACTTGAAAGAAGGGGAAGGGCCACATAATTTGAAATCTTCTTCGATTCTTCCCCAGTCTCTATTCCCACCACAGATGTCACCAAGCCTGCTGGCTGCTGCTTCACCCCGTTTCTACCAAGCCCCAACCATCTCCTGCCTGCACTGCCACGATTCACCTGGTCCCCTTGACACCAGCTTTTCGGATTCCAATACCATCTGTACTTTGCCACCAGCTAAACTCTCCTGAAGGTGTTCTACTCCAATTATTCTAACTGAACCTAACTTTAAATCAGGACCCACTAAGAAACTTGGCTATTTGATCAACAAATGGGAACTCAATACTAAGTAACCGATATTGCTTAAATTAGGCCCTTGAGATACAAAGACGAGTAAGACGGTCTCCGACTTCAAAGAACTGGAGGTGGCCCAGGGTGGGGGGAGAGAGGGTAGAATCTATGAATAAAAAGTAGATTATGATGGTTTACGCCCTTCAGGAGTAGCACAGGAATTAACAGCCTCAGGAGACCAAAGAGAGTACTAACTCTGAAGGAGAGCTTCACAGCGGTGAGGATACAGTTTGAGTTTTGAAGAATGCAGGAGTTTACTAGGAGGAAAAGGAGGAGGAAAGCATGCCTGATTCAACATTACTCATCACAGGACACCATTACTCTAGTCTGGACATTCATGGTCTCATAAGTAAATGTCTAGTCCTATCGTGCATTTGCTGCTGGGTCTGCAATTTATGGTTCAACTTTCATGAAATTTCCCACAAAGATTACAGTGCAGATCCCTTCTTTGTTTTCATCTTCTTTGTCTTATAATCAGTACCACAGAGTTTTGCCCATAGTACTGTTCTCTGATCATTTCAGAATGCCAAAATAGTTAAAGAATGTAGGCTCTGGCATCAGGTTCCCTGAGTTCAAATCCAAATGCATCTCAACCTTGGCCCAGTTATTTAATCTATCCACTTTCTCCTCCTGTGTACAACTGGAGATATTAAGAGTACCTAAGGATTAAATAAAATATAAAGCACATCGTAAACACAATGCTAGGCATAAAGTTAAGGACTGAAGTCACAAATGCCACTTTTAATACATCACGGGTAAATTAGGCTTCTCTAACCAGAACATACACTATCTGGAAAGAGACTCTACCTAATATGTTTGTATTTTCTATAACATCCAGCAGGGACTGGTGCTCAGATATTTTAAAGACCAAATTCAGGAGAGTAAAAGGAACATGAAGACTATTGGTTTCACTTTTAGTTTCTCAAGAATACTGGTAATTCCTCTGAATTTAAGACAAAACCGGGCACAGTGGCTCATGCCTGTAATCCTAGCACTCTGAGAGGCCAGGTAGGAGGATTGCTTGAGGCGAGGAGTTCAAGACTAGCCTGAGCAAAACAGCAAGACTTCCATCTCTACAAAAAAATAGAAAAATGAGCCAGGCTTAGTGGCACACGCCTGTAGTCCCAGCTAGGCTGGGCATGGTGATTTACACCCATAATCCTAGCACTTTGGGAGGCTGAGGCAGAAGGACCACTTCAGCCCAGGAGTTTGAGGTTCCAGTGAGCTAACATGACACCACTGCACTCCAGCCTGGGCAACAGAGTGAGACCCTGTTTAAAAAAAAAAAAAGAAAGAAAGACACATGACCCTTTAAATTTCCCCCTTTAAGGGCTCCGATCATAATGACCTTTGCCCACAAACAGACCCAATGAATCGTTGTGAAAAATAGGAGACTATCAATAATTTATTTTAAAAAACACTGAGACTGGAGGTGGATAATACGGTGTTTTGTCCCTTAAGATAAGGTACCTAGATGACGATTTTCTTAAACCCTGATTAAATCTATAATGTTTTACCTATAGGCCTCTAAAACAACCCCCTCAATAGCATTATTATTTCACAGAATTAGTACTGAGAGAAAAAACGACTACTTTTTTAAAAAACTTTTTGCTACCTTTTCCAAGAGCCACATTCTGTATATCCTACTAGGAGGTGAATTATAGCAGCTTTCTGTATTCAGGTTCATGGCCTCCTTGGTACCAAACCTAAACAAAATGAAGACTAGTGTCCCAGAGTCCCATTCGAATATTTCAGTGGCATATCTAGAACAATTTTATTACTCTATTTGTTTGTATATGAAGAAGATTTCTGAGAAAAGTGATTCTATCCTTGCTGCCAACCAAGGTGAAAAAGTATACAAAACATACCTGGTGTGTTACAACAGATGCCATCAGCAAAGAAATTCAATCTCGTGTAAACTCCCTCTGCAAGCTTACAGGATTACCATAGATGTCTGAACTCTCAAATGAACACTCTCACTTCCCTACACCCTTCACCACTCCAAAGAAAACAGACAAGGAAAAAGAATGTCTTTAACCAATCTCATTTTGTTTAGGTTTGGTACCAAGGAGGCCATGAACCTGAATAGAGAAAGCTGTTAAAATTCACCTCTTAGTAGGACTTACGGCACAGAAGTATGAGGTGAAATAACACTACCTATTCCCCTCCTGAAGTCACTCAGCTCAAAAAGCTAGAAAGCGGGAAAGCACATCAAGGAAGCCCAGTCAGGAGAACGACATGCAGAACAAGTCTTCCTCCACCTCTCCTGTCACTGCTCTTTCGTGTCTCAGTCTACAGATACTTTCTTCTTAAAAAACTAAATACATCACATTGAAATAGAAATCTCAGTTTCTCCATAAGCAAACTGGTGAAATCAACTGACCCCTCCACAAAGTCTAGCAGTCAAAGGGCAGTCAGTGAAACGCACAGGCATCAGTCACTTGCTGGAAGACCTGCAGCTAGGGAGTGGTGCCCCAGGTCTCCTGACTCTCAGTCCCATCCGCACACACACTGAGTTTGTTTCCTTAGCCTGTTTGTGATCGAGGGGTAGGAGCAAAGCTAAGCAGAGGGGGACGAGGAGTACAAGTAAATATGGATGCAATTAATTCTAAAAATTATGTACGAAAGTTGCAGGGAAAAAAATGTCTTCTACTGAAGCAAAAAAACAGAGAGCCACAGCATGGTACCAGAAAGTTAAGGCCAGGACAGCTGCACGCACCACTCTATTAAACACATGTCTGAAATTAACAAAGTTATCCCTCTGCATCGGAAGGGCTTCTTGTTGTCTTGCCCACAGTTTAAATCTCAATAGTATTTGCCCTTTGGGAATAACTAAAGACTCTGCACAATGTCTTCTTGCAGAAAATTAATATTTGATTAAAACATATATTCCGGCTGCATCTAAACATAATTCTAGTCATCAAAAAGCACTTTTCTGCTTTAATTTAAAACTACCATAAAGTTGATCAATGACAGAACACTCCTCTATTATTTATTGGTTTTGCACAAAGTGCCCAATCTCTCCGTCTCTTCCATGAACAAAAGCAATCTGATTACTGCTGAGGACCATGAGTTAGAAGCAGGATGGCTGCCAGGCATCTGGGCCAGAAAGCTCAACTGGTCCCACTGCGGTAATGACAAGGTTGAGGCGGCATATTCCGTCCCCATGGGGACCAATTAGAAGAAACATCTTTGTATACAGAGAACTGTACGTTTTACACTAGGAAAAGCAATCCATGTACAACTGGACAGTACATAAAAACAAGAGTAACCAAGTAGCCTCCAATGGACAGGTGCACTGGTTTCAAAAACTTAAAACAAATCTAAAGGCGATTAAAGAGTCATGACAGGTAAATGCTACACCTGATCTTAGACTGGGTCCTGTACTAGGGGGGAAAATTGCTATAAAAGGCATGATTGGGCCAACTAATAAAACTGGAATATAGGTAAGCAGATTAAAGTACTGAATTAATGTTATATTAACTGAAGTTGATGATTGTACTATGATTATGTGTGTAGAAAAGTATCCCTGTTAGGAAATACACTACATGGGGACAACAGGCCACAACAAAGGTAACTAATTCTTAAATAGTTTAGGAAAAAAATAGGGGCATCAACTATGAAAGCTTATGTAGGTATGCATGTGCATGCATATAGAGAGAGAGAGAGCACATGCAAGAGCGCAAATAATACAGCAAACAGGGAAAAATGTTAAAAATAGGTGAGTTTGGGTAAAGGGTCTAACTATGTTCTTTACGATCTTGCAATCTTTCCATCAGTTTGAAATCATCTCCAAATAAAAGGTTTTTTGAAATGCCATCTCTTGGCTGGGACCCTCCACCTTGCTCCTCACTGCTCCCAGCCAGCTGGGCAATTGGGAAAGAGAAAGTGAGAAAATGATACACAAGGAGGGACATTACTGTATCCTCTCAGATGCCAGCTTTATTTTCACCACTGTTTTTGAAAAGGGATGTTACACAGACTAGACATGAAAAATTTTGCACCTACTGATCAGGCAACAATCATATTCCCTAGGAGCTAGAATACATATATTTTATATATTTATTTACTTATATTCTAGTCAGAGGGCTTTAATTAGACAGCAAAGAAATAAATGATAAAATAGTTATTCTGTAAGAAACTGTCTAAAATAAATGTGTAATACAGCCAAGAATAGGCTCTCTCTTCACAATTCCATCTGCTTCTCTTTCCCAGGTACACAGCCCAGGAGGAGGAATGTTTATATCTGCATGCCTAGTCAATTAAACTCCAAAGATACTGAGCATATTAACTCAAGGCATGCTATCAAGAAATCCTAAAACAGGATCACGGAATCTTAAGACAGAAATAAACAAACTCCAGAGAACAGCAAGTCCAACCTCGTTTTACGGATGAGGAAAGCGAAGCTCAGCAAGTGTCTTGACCAAAGTCAAGTTATTGGTCAGGTCAAGACACGGGGCAGGTCAGAGCTCTTTCCCAGCGTTAGTCTCTCCACCCCTGAAGCAGCACAGAGCCTTCTGCTCCAAGGGTTTCAAAGATGATGAACGAGCTGGCCCTACCTGGCACTGGATGACATCAGGTAATGAGTAAGTGTGATGTTGACAGACCACTGTAAAAGCATGCTGCAAATCTAAAATCACAATTAACAGTACCCCTCACATGTAAAAAATTTCATTTCACCTGCTGTTACCACCGGTACTGTTAAAGATGAGTCTGTTTCGTAAAACCTACACCACTTTCATCCTAAATTATTCGCAGACAGACCTGGCACTTTAATTAACAGTTAAAATAACACTTGTTTGATTTTGGCAAAAATCTCCAGTCTGCATTACAGACTATTGGGACTTGGGATAGCATAATTACTTCCTTTCTCCCCTCCAGGTTCCATCCACAGTCTCAGGAAACCAAGTGCAGATCAAAGCCTAACGTCCTCTTCACCACTGGCAAAGCTGCAATGCTTCCTCCTTTCCATTCTGTATTGGCCTTACCACCCCCTCCAGGCCTAGGGGACAAAGTTCTAATCACAAAAGAGAAGTAGGAAACAGCTAAGGACAAGCTTCTTTGGAGGGTAAGAAAGTGAGAGAGTTCAAGCACAAAGCTAGGCAGTGTTCTGATGCAGTGACCTCACACTTGGCAGATGTGAGCCAATGGTGTGAAGCTCTCCCCAGTGCACCAATCAGACAAATCATTCCTGTAGAAAGGAAGAAATAAGCGAGTGGGAACAAGCCCATCAGAATGTGCTCCAGTACTGCTATGACCTGGAGTACAGATAACACCACCCTGAATGGAGGCCAAAGCGAGAATGAGGGGACACAGAAAGGATGCCCTCCACACAACAAAACTAACAGGCTTCTTGGGAACCAGTGCTACCACTGAGAGAAGAACATGGAAAAGTATGGCAGGCAGAGCCTGGCTTTACTGCATATAGCTTGTGTAACTTTAGGCAAATCCTGCAATCTCCTCAAGCATCCTTGATATTGAATGCAAGCAGCTGTGTATACTATGTGTTGGTTATAATGCACTATGCAAATGTGGGCTAATATAATCACCTCTACCTCACTACAGGTTTCTCTTACACAAACTCTATGTGTGGGTTTTTATAAAGGCAAATTCCCCTAAGTTGTCACCAGCTTGTCCTTCTAAGTATACCCAGTGCCACCTTAATACTTTAATTTTTAATTCATGTTCAGTCACATTCCTCAAAGTCTCTCAAACTGTCATCACCAATTGCCAAAAGTGCTTAAGTATCCCACAAAATAGAGATAACTGTGCTCCTGGGAGCAGCTGCTGGGAACCTTTGATGGCATTACACTAACAGGAAGTGTGAGGGCGCTGCACAAGTAGAGATCTGTGTCGGCAGGAAATTACTCTTCCTGGCCAGGGGGTTCTAAATGCTCCTCCCATCACCACAGATGAGGACTATCCACAAAGGGAGAAGATGCTGCATAGTAACTCTCTCTGACCAGGGACTCACGTGCTCTGGGTTCTGCCCAATACTACCAGTCACTGCAATTTTGTTCAGTTTTACTTTCAATACTATGCTTGGTAATAAAACTATGGTTTTGAAAAAGCTGTAACTTACACAACATGGGAACTTACATGGTTCCCTTCCTCCACACCATTGGCAATTCACTGCATTAGAAAAGCAGAACAGTGGCTGCAGTGAGAAGAGGAAAGCAGACGGCACCCTTTTTTGGGGGGGGGGGAGGTGCACTGCACAGGAGAAAGGAAATAAGTACTTAGCTCCTGTCCAATTACCTTACAGTGCCAGGGACCCTGGCCTTGCTCACATCCCTGGGTAACAAAGGGATGACTCTACATGCAGTTTTCTATCAGCCTCCAATCCCCAAACCACAAGCATAATTAGCTTGAGAGAGGGGCAGGTGTCACTCTTCCTACAGTTCTGAAAAGTCCCTGTTAGAATATGGGGAAGGAGTGGAAAAGAGGTAAAGACAACATGCTGCCTTGATTCAGTTCCTACCCCAGCTCTGCTCCTTCACCAGGGGAATCAGCACAAAGCCAAGCATGACTAGAAATCCCACACTGTTCCACCTGGGCCCTTCCACTCCCAGCAGGTGGCTGGGTACCGGTGGTCCTGGGAATGCCTTAATTGAAGGGTGGGCTCTGAAGTCAGGGCAGATCTGCATCTGATTGTGACTTCCTCACTTACTAATCAGCACCACCTAGGGCAAATTACTTAACCTCTCTGACGTCAAGTTTTTTCACTTGCAAAATGAACTTACAACAGTACTCCCTTCTCACCAGGTGGTGGTGAGAATGAAATGACATCAGTGTATGTAAATCCCTTAGCACCCTCAACCATAAATGAGCAAAACTATTTCTTTGTATGTCACTGGTGAGGGAATAGGACTTAAAGAAAAAAAACAAAAACAAAAGGAAGAAACAAAATAAACAAAAATCCCACATAACAAGCCAACTAAATGCTCAAAAAAATCCCAAGAATGCCAATGTCTTCACTTTTATTTTTATACAGATCACCTGCCAGTGCTTACAAATGTAAGAAAGACACAACAGTGTCCTCCAGTCCTCCCTGTGTTTGGGACTAGATCCATGATTCTTGCAGCAAAAGTTGTTCCTTTTTTGTTTTTCTTTCTTTCTGAGGACTTTTTTTTTTTTGAAACAGAGTTTTGCTCTGTCGGCCAGGCTAGAGTGCCATGGCATCAGCCTAGCTCACAGCAACCTCACACTCCTGGGCTCAAGCAATTCTCCAGCCTCAGCCTCCAGAGTAGCTGGGACTGCAGCCACATGCCACCACACCCAGCTAATTTTTCCTATTTTTAGGAGAGACAGGGGTCTCACTCTTCCTCAGGCTGGTCTCCCTCAGGCTGGTCTCGAACTCTCCCCTCAGCCTCCCAGAGTACTAGGATTACAGGCATGAGCCACCACACTCAGTCCTGAGGCCTCTTTTATAAAGGCAGTTTTTTTTTTTTTAAGACACAAGGTCTTACACTGTTGCTCAGGCTGGCGTACAGTATCGTAATCACAGCTCACTGCAACCTCAAACTCCTGGGCTCAAGCAATCCTCCTGCCTCAGCCACTTGAGATCAAGAGTTCCAGACCAGCCTGGCAACATAGTGAGACCCCATCCCTATTAAAAAATAAAAATAAGATAAATAAAAAAGAAAAGAGAATGGGATTCTAGGGACAGGGGAAAGGAAGGTGGCTAACTTTTCTCTGTATACTTCCCCTTGCATCATTTAAATTTTGTATGATGTACATTTGTTAAAATAATGAGATGGGGGGGTAGAGAGAGAGAGAAATTATCTGCTTATGTGCAGGGGCCCCCAACAGCCTAGGAACACACAGGTAGAAACTATTTTCTATTCATCTTCGTGTTCTCAGGGTCTAGCACACAGCTGGCACTTAATAAAAGTCTGTTGTAAGAAAACTCTTTCTCACATTAAGTGAGGCTATAAACAAGTTACTCAATGGTGACAACTTTAAAAGCTAACATTTACTTAGCACTTAGTACATACCAGCCACCATGTAAGGACTGGACACTATTAACTCCTTTAGTCCTTGCGGCAATCCCACCGCACAGATGGGTCCACACATTTGGCTAAGAGGCAGATCCAGGCTTCAAACAAACTCATGCTCTTTAACATGAGGTTATCCCGTTTTTCAGATACCTAGGAATGTACTGAAATACTCAACACTGGAAGTGCACTCCTTACTGAATACTTGCTCCAAACATCTCCTGTCCTGTGCTTACTCATAAATACTGTTAAAATAAAATGTATTAGGCTACTGCCAACTTGGGAACTGAGTTATCCACAATTCAAGCCCTGATCCTTGGCTTTGCTGATCACATCGTCCTTTCTCCCCTGCTTCCACCCCAGTGGATCAGACTCTGGGAAAATGATAGATTAATAAACACAAGACACTGATTTGTCTGCCCATGAATTTACCATGAAAGTGATATTTGGGTCAATCAATAAAATCCTCCATCTATACCGAGCACTCCATCTCAGTGGGTGTCTGATCAAACTCTGAAGGCCTCATTCCCATTTTGGAAAAAATTCTACCTGAAAAATGAAACCCACTCACCTAAAAACACATCACTTCCTACACCCAGGGATCCCAGTGAAAATGTGCAACACTGAGAAACAGAAGCCTGGAATCTTTTCTGCTTGTCCTTATCATCCCAATATCACTCTTGTTCTTAAGAAAAATCCATACATAAGGACTTACATATTATATACTGTCACAAACAAAACTTACTCACTTTTTAGGTTGGCTACTTTTTGATGACACAGAGGAAAAAAACCCCTTACCTGCAAGTTCTCCAAATTACACTTCAAATGAATGTCAATGTCTAGAAGTTCCCTATGTATTCCCAGCCATAGAACACGCTGTCATTCATTGGCTTTCACTCTCCAAGCACCATACTTTTCCTGTCTTTGTCCCTATTTTAAGTTCCATCCCACCCCAATGTCTATAGCTCTCTATCTGCTGACAATAACTGTACACTATTTCTTCCTAATGGCTAGGGTGTGGGGCATCCTGACCAATTAGATATGCTGAATTCAAGACTGTTGCCATAAATGGTCAATTTTTAAATACATAGATTCAATTCAAACTTCACTTAATCTATTTCATATTTTTTTTAATGCTTTAGAAGATACTGAGGGGCTACATCTTATATGATTTCATTTGTAGGAAATATCCAGAATAAGCAGATCCATACAGACAGAAAACAGATGTGTGGTTGCCAGGGGATGGGGGAGGGGGAAATGGGGAGTGACTGCTGACTGGATACAGGTTTCCTTTAGAATGATGAAAAAGCCTGAAACTAAGTGTGGTGATGGTTACACAACATGGTGAATATATTTAATGTCACCAAACTGTACACTTCAAAATGGCAAGTTTTATGCTATTATATTTTACTACAATAAAGAAAAGTAACCATCTTAAGACTGGAAAAAATTAAAATATGTTAAGGTATCATTTCTAATACCTTAAAATAAGTATAAGGGATACTTAAATAAATAGTAAGTAAAGTAAGCATAAGGGATCTGTCTCCCATAAATGGACAAAAATATAATCTAACTTGGTGATAACTTTTCCTACACACACACACAAAAAGATATTGAGGAACAATAATGAGAAGCCATTTTTTAATCTATTAAATTAACAATAATTTTCTTAAGATCATCCAAAGCTGATGAGTATATTTATCTACAGCTGGTGGGAAGAATAAACTGGTATAACCCTTCTGGAAAACATGTGATGAAGTGCTTTAAAAATGTTCAGACTAAATCTAAAACTATTCTAAGATAAAAGGTTTCTAAAAAAGAAAAGAGAAAAAAGAATCTTCATACCCTTAGGCCTTTCTGGGAATCTATCCTAAGGCAATTTTCTAAAATGCACAAAAAGCTTTCTGCAAAGACATTAATCACATATTATTTACCATGGCAAAAAATGGAACAATCTAATTGCTTAAGAATCCATGCAATGCAATATTATACAGCCATTGTAAATATTTATGAAGTATTTAATGATTTGAAAAACCACTTATGCTGTAATGTTAAGTATAAAGGGCAGAAGAAAAAAGTGCATTTTCAGTGTAATCTCAACTATATTGTAAAAGTAAATTGGAAAAATGACTAGAAGGAAGCAAACCAAAACGTTATTAGAGGTTGAATCAGATGGTAATTTTTGGCTTTTTTAATAGTTAGCAAATAATCTACAGAGTTCAAAATACTTTTTGCAATCAGAATAATAACTAAGCAAAATCAAGAGATTTTGTGATTCTATAGTAGCATCAGTACCTACTTTAATTGCCAAATGGTACTAGAATAAAGAAGGTGCAGAAATTGAGCTAAATTACTGGTCACAAACATTGGAAGGGTTGGCTACTATAATTTTGGTTTTTGGTTTTGTTTTTTAATAAGTCCCTGTGGCAGAAGAACATACAGAAACTCTCTGTACTATTTCTGCAACTCTTCTGCAACTCTTAGATTATCTCAAAATAAGATGTTTAAAATAAATAAATCTATGATAGAACACTTAATTTGTCTTTCTCTAACAAGAGAATGAAGAATGTAGATGAATAATTTCCTGGGCAATAATAAAGCACATGGCTCCTTTCCTCATGAATTAAACCAAAGCTATTTCTGGAGGAGTTGCCTTCACAGAAAACACCTGTGCTTCCTGTTAGAAGCCTTACTCTTCAACATTTCAAAGCTTTCATCTTCACAAACTGACCTGAGCCAACTCAGCCATCTCCCCCTTTAATGTGAATCTGTGGCTCCATCTGCCCAAATGCCCTTCTGCTTCCCCACCTCATGCCCCGAATTCTCTGCCTGGTGACGTCCCTATGTCCACTTTGAAATCCAACTTAGTCGTCACCTCCCCTGATACAACCCTCCCATCCCCAGTTTAGCCAGGCTTGTTAAGTACAGTTGTGCCTCTCACAAAGTTCTATTTCTGCACTTATCCCCCAACGCTGTAATCGTTTGCTAACATGCACAAGGTTAGAAATTCATCCAAGGATAGAAAGTTTCAGAACTTCTATTCACCTGTTTCTATCCTTACATTTAATAACTGTAGGCTATATGAGTTCCCAATTATTTTACAACCTAGTTACAAGTGATTCCCCAGATTCACCAATGCCTCCTCCTGACCTTGACTTTCAGTTTCAGTAAAGAATTACAAATTACACACTTTCCAGTACATTGATTCATACCACAAGCATCTTTTCAACTTTCTCTAAAGAATCAGCAATTTTTGCAACGGCCCAGTATTCACTGTTTTAGGAACTGCTTTCAGCTGGGCCTGCTCACCAGGCAGCTAAGTGACTTGCTCCAGACAACTGGAGGCAACGCAAGTCATATCTTCTCAAAAATAATATATTATTTATCAAAGACTTTGAAGGTTATTGACAATCAAAAACACAAATGTTAAATATGAAGGGTCTACTGAATATCCCAATAAAAGTTGTGAACTGAAAACTCTTTTACTTTCAATCTATTCATTATTGAGGAGTAAAGGTGGATTCTTTACTATTTCTCAAAATATTTTCTTGTATTTCTTTGAAGTCTTTTCAAAAGCCTTCAAGTTTTTTCTTTTTATAGTAAGTTTCATTTGCAGATACATCAGGATATGACTTTTCAGCACTTAGTCACTTAACAACTGAGATACATCCTGATAAATGTGTCTTCCTTCAGGCGACTGATTTCATTGCTGTGTGAACACGAGTGCACTTACACAAACCTAGATGGTCGAGCCTACACACACCTAGACTACATAGTACAGCCTACTGATCCTAGGCAACAAACCTGTACAGTGTGTTACTGTACTGAATATTGTAGGCAACTGTAACAATGGTAAGTATTTGCGTATCTAAACATATCTAAACATACAAAAGGTACAGTAAAAATACAGTATCACAATCTTACAGGACCACCATCATATAAGCAGTCCCACGTGGACCAAAAGGTCATTATGTGGCACATGGCTATACGTCTGTCCACAGAGCTCAAGAGACACAGACCAGTCACCCCAAAAGTAAAATGAGATAAAGGTCACATTGCGTTCCTCAAATATAACATATCTGCCTTGACCTTTAATTTTCTTGTGAAGACTGGGGAAATAGTTATGATAGGTGGATAGATGGAATATACATTAATTTTTTTCTTTTATTTTCTCCTGTGCCCTCTGACAGTAGATATATTAATTTTTAAACTATAAATGGTTAAGATTTTCAAGAAATTTCAAGTTTACAGAGAGCTGCTATGACCTACAGCCTCAGGATAGGTGCCTTCCTTTAACCAAGTATGGGCTCTCTCTCTACCATCAGGGAAATTTTAGTTGAAAATCAGAGAAGCCATAAGCCTGACTGGTAGACTCTTCTGTGAAGCTAGTTCATAATAGCCTTTAACATTCTAAATTAACGCTCTGGTTCATAAACCCAACTAACAGAACCAGCAACAATTACCAGGAAATCACTTCACTAAGTTCCACAGCTTTCTGGTAATGGAATTGCTTGCCTAGAATTAAGCCTGTAGTTCTAAAAGGTTGTTTTAGGAATGGGGAACCTGTGACCTCAAGGCCACATGTGGCCCTCCAGATCCCCAAGTGCCGCCCCTCAACCGAATCCAAATTTTACAGAACAAATCCTTTTTTTTTTTTTTTTTTTTTAGACAGAGTCTCACTCTTTTTGCCCAGGCTAGAGTGAGTGCCATGGCGTCAGCCTAGCTCACAGTAACCTCAAACTCCTGGGCTCAAGCGATCCTTCTGTCTCAGCCTCCCGAGTAGCTGGGACTACAGGCACGCGCCACCATGCCCGGCTAATTTTTTCTATATATTTTTAGTTGTCCAGATAATTTCTTTCTATTTTTAGTAGAGAAGAGGTCTCGCTCTTGCTCAGGCTGGTCTCGAACTCCTGAGCTCAAACGATCCGCCCGCCTCGGCCTCCCAGAGAGCTAGGATTACAGGCGTGAGCCACCGCGCCCGGCAGAACAAATCTGTGAAGTTTGGATTTGGTCAAAAGGCCACACTCGAGAATCCAGAAGGCCGTATGTGGCCCCAAGGCTGCAGGTTCCCCACCCTACTAAAATCAGCAGCATGAAATGCATCTTGCAACTGCTCAACCAAAAGTGAAAGCTATTATAAACTTGATCAATTTCATCAACATTCTAAAATTATTCAGCCAAATTACAATAATAAAAAAAAAAGGTTGACCCAGCAGAAAAATGTACAAAGATCAAGAGATCGAGAATAATTAGCTAAGGCAGGAAAAAAACACATATGGCAATAAAATATCAAAAGATGTTCCACTTCACTCATAACTAAAGGATTGCATATGTCATTCCTGAAGTGCTATTTTCACCTTTCACATTAAAGTTTTAACTGTGTTGTCCACAAGGTGGGGAAACAGGAACTATCCCACTAGTAACAGTGTAAACTGAAAAAAACTTGTTGGAGAACTAGCACTATCTACCAAAATTTTTAAATGCACTTACCATCTGCCCACAATTCTACTTCTAGAAATTTATCCTACACAAAGTATGCAAAGATACAGCCAATTTGTTTGTTGCGGTATTGATGGTAGCAACAGCAAATACTGGAAATCTAAAATAACCAACGTTACAGAACTAGGTAAATACAGTAAAGCAGGCACACCATGCTCCAGGGCAAATTGATAATGTCTCCCTTAGGTGGGGTGTGGTGACTCACACCAGTAATCTCAGCACTTTGGGAGGTGGGAGAATCATTTGAGCCCAGGAGTTAGAGGCTGCAGTGAGCTACGATCACACCACTGCACTCTAGCCCAGGAAACAGAGCAAGATCCTGTCTCAAAAAAAGGAAAAAAAGGTATGAACCATGAGTACTATACCCAGCCAGATTACCATTCATAGATAAGGACAACACACAGACATTTTTAAACATGTAATTCTGGGAATATAGCAATCACAAACTCTTTGGTTAAAAAAAAAAAAATCAGCAAATGAATGTTAAATGTATTAAAAGGATCAAAAGAATACTCAATCCCAGATGGTAGAACAACGTCTACAAAATCAGAGGGAAGGAGAATACAAGAATGTTATACCTAGCCAAGATGTCCTTCAAAAAGGCAGACATTCTTAATTTACCAAATAAGGACTCTTTTTAAAAAGGGACAATAAATCCAGCCAATAGGGAAATGAATCAAAGAATTCAACACAGAAAATCTTAGTTAAAAGAACCAGTAGAGAATACTGAATGCTTTAAAACATAAAATACTAAATACTGAGGACTTTATGGTTATAAAGCAGAATACAAATGCTCTAAGCCACTGACCAAGTAAGATAATCAAAAGTGAGAAGGGAGTAGAGAGTACAAATTTTCTTATCTATTATGTTCACTGATACTGCCTAAAACTTAAATACGCAATACATATTTATAAAAAATAATGCCATCTTCTTAAAGTTTTTCATTAAGTCTGAGGCCTTAACCTATAGGGATTCATCAAGAGCTAATAATTATTTAAGCAAAGAGGAATTTGACAATTCCTCTCCGTTTCACTGGTTTCTTTTTCTATTAAATTCAAGTGAGATGAATGGATCTCACAGGCATTATGCTTTAGTGAAAGAAGTCAATCTCAAAAGGTCACATACTATGACTACATTCGTCTAACATTCTCAAAATGACAAAAACACAAAGATGGAGAGCAGATGAGTAGTTGCTGGGGAGGCTACACGTACAAAGAGGTAGTAGCATGCGAGAGTTTCTTCTACGATGATGGGACAGTTTTGGGCCTTGTGTTGGTAGTTACATGAACCAATACATGGAATAAACTGCACAGAGCCATACACACACAAATGAATGCAGGTTTAAAAATAGTGAAAACTCAGTACGGTCTATTAGTCTAGTCAATAATTGACATGTACCAATGTCAATTTCCTGGTTTTGATATTGCACACAGCTATATACGATGTCATCAATGGGGAAACCCAGGTGAAAGGTGCACAGGAATCTGTACTAGTTTTTTGGGTTTTGGTTTTTTTAAGAGACAAGCTCTTGGTGTCTTGCCCAGGCTGGTTATGAATTCCTCTGTACTAGTTTTACAACTTCTCGTAAGTATTTCAAAATAAAGTTTTTTAAAAAAAAATACAAGTGACATTATTTTTCTTTTATTTTAAAACTAATGTGATCCAAAAAATTGGACTAGTCTTTTTTTAATAAAAGTACTTATTTTGGGTATCCATCCCCCTTATCCATATGGAATGTTTATATAAGGTTAATCAGTTCAGGGTAGGAAGATTTAAACTGACTTTTTTGCCATGTTCTTCATATTTTTTGATTTTAAGTGAGTATATGTCACTTTTATAAAAATTACACAGTTGTTACTCCAAAATAAAGAACTTTCCAGATTTGATTACTACCCAATTTAGAAACCAATGATTTTTCTTCCAGCTTCACTTAGCTCACAAAATCTTTACCTTTTGAGGGAACCCTTGACCAAAGATCTTTTTCATTATAACCCTCACATCAAACAGCAGCAGGCTGCTCTAATGTAAATGAATCTACTGTATATACTAAGCTAATGGGCTTACCTAAATTGAAACTCAATTCAAGCAACCTTCCTTTCTGCTGATGTCCTGTAATAGGGACCAACTATCGCTACACCCTCAACAGTTACGCTTTTTCTATTCTATAACATCACAGGATACGCAGAGATAACTATTTTTCTCTTTTGTTACCGTATCAGCAGACTTTTACCATTTGACCTTTCTATTATGAGGCAAACTTTTTCAAGTTTTAAGATTAGTTGGCTAGATACATTGTTTTTCCTGGTTCGATATACCTAACTGGGCTACATTTTAAGTAAATATGTCTATGTATATGTGCCTAGGCTTAAGAAGAAACCTAGTGACCTAGAAAAAATAAGGGCTTTGGAGTTGGGACCTTGGATCTGAATCCTGGCTTTGTCAACTAGCTATGTAAGTCTGGACAAGCTACTTAGCAGTTCCCTCCCTGAGCCTCAGTGTCCTTATCTTCTCATCTGTAAAATAGAAACATAATACCGACCTTGCAGGGTGGCTGGGAGAGACTAAATGAGGGACTGTACGCAGTATGCATTAGAGCCCCGTAACGATGGCTGGCAGTGTAATTTTGAAACACAGACCTTCTTCTCCCTCTACAGCCCAGTTTCCTTCCTTTGCCATTAGCCTCATTCACCTCCCTCAACTCTCTGACTCATGGTTTTCCCCAGTTAGTACCCACAACTACCCCCCAACCCCCGCTCCCCATTGTTCCCCACCAGTAGCAACTAGTTTTTGGAGCTTCCAAGCAAGCACACCCTCTTACATGGCATTTGCTCTAACAATTCCCCTTGCTCACCTGCTGCCCACCTCCACCCACCCAGGGGAAAAATACACTTAGCTGAGCTTGCCGGTTGCATGAATTTTGGAAAGACAGGGAGTTTTCTGTATTCATACTCTATTTCAATCTTACCACACTCTCCAAATACTGCTACTTTCACTTACCTTATTTAAGGGCCCACCTTGACCTTCTTGGGTTTATTTTTGCACCTGGCTCTTTTAATTACCCAAATACCTGCTGAATGCTTACTAGGCACTGGAGAAGCAAAAAGGAGTAAGACTCACTCTGATATGGACTCTCAGTGAAAAGTAATCCTCCCCATCCCAAGAAGAGAGAGTAGGAAAGGAGGCAAGAGTTTCGCATTTTGCTCTTCAAACTTCTGAATTGTTTTGACACTTACTATAAAAATGTAGTCTTGTAATTCTTACATAATAAAAGCAAATAAATCAAATTAATGAAAGCCAAAAAAAAACCTAACTATAATCAAAGATAATATATGTTAGACTAGTGGCTAGAAAGCCTCAAAGAGGTGATATTTATGGTAACCTTGAAATGGTCGGTCTCACCTGCAAAAATGAAGGACATTCAAGCAGAGGGAACAGCACGAGCGAAAGCAGAGAAGTATGAAAGTGTACTGAGTGTTTGCGATGGACAAGTGGTTTGTTGTGGCTAGAAAACAAGGTATAATTTGGGAAGTCTTCAAAAGACATTCCAAATATTTAATAAATCATCTTCATCCTTACTGAGAGATCTAAGACGAAGTGAAACTGTCTTAAAATTCAAGGCCATATGCCACTCCTCTACCATGATGAAAACTTGGTCTCTGACAACAGTGGGGACCCTCTGCTCTAAATGGTTTGGGTTCAAGTAATACGATCACATCCGAGCTCCACGAAGTAGTGTGGCAGGAGTACAGAAGATGGAGTGAGAAACTGGAAGGTGGGGCCAGGTCAAGACGGCAACAGTCAGAGCAAGAGACCATAACAGCCTGACCAAAGGAGACAGAATGGAGGGAAAGGCCAGGGTCAGGACACAAGTATGTTAGCAGCAGCATCAACAGGTCTGGGGGTAGGGGAAGACTGAAGAAGAAGAGGAAGTTAAAGATGACTCAGGTTTAACATTTGAGTAACTGGCGAATAAGGCCACTAACAGAACTAGGGCATGGTGGAGGAAGTACTAATCTGAGGGGATGGATTTGGTTTAGACAACTTCATTTGAAGACTACAGCCGCGGTCCCCAACCCTCCAACCCCCGGGGCCTTAGACCGGTACCACTCTGTGGTCTGTTAGGAACTAAGCTGCGCAGCAGGAGGTGAGCAGCCAGCAAGCAAAGCTGCATCTGTATTTACCGCTGCTTCCCATTGCTGGCATCACTGCCTGAGCTCTGGTCTCCCCCTACCCCAACCCTGGGAAAAACTGTCTTCCATGAAACCAATCCCTGGTGCCAAAAAGGTTGGGAACCATTAGTCTATATCACACTTAGGTGGCCATCCAAGGCTAGAGAGGAAGGTTTAGTTCTCATTGGTACATGGGTCATAGCTGAAGCCATGGGAGAGATCCAGGGAGACTAAAACCAAGAGAGTAAGATCACGGATGCCAAGGCAGCCGAGAAAAAGTGTTTCAAGAAAAGGAGACCAGTGACTGCCAAGGCCACAGAGAGAAGTCAAACGGCATAAAAACTGAAAACGTGCATTATACTGGATTCAGCACACAGAGGTTACACGTGATCTTGCGAAGTGGTGAATACAAAGAGTAGGTCTGCAATGGACTGGAATGAATGACTGGGGAGAAAGGAGGGGTGAGGGGTTGAAAAACTAGCAGCTACAATTTCAGGAATCCCTACCCTCTTCATCCCAACCCAGCCCAAGCCCTTGAGTTGGACATGCAAGTTGACAATCCAGTACCTAAAATCTTCAACATCTTTGTCCTGCCCAGTGCCAGTTACCTTCATCTCAACACAGCCGCAACTGCCCACCTATCTGGAGACACGGCCAAATCCCATATTTCACCACCACGTGGCCCATCTCCTGTCATCTCTTCCTGTCATTTTCTTTACCTGTCATCTCTTCCATTCCTACCAAATCCAAATCACCAACTAATTAAAACTTCCCACTATTCCTAGTCACCAGGCTAAATAAAGGCTTCCAAAATCAGCTTGAGCAGTCCTTCTTCTTCATCCCTTAACTCTGGAATCAGAGTTGTAAGTAACAACCCTCTGGTCCAAGTCTTCCTCTCCACTCCTAATTCTACATCTAAGAACAGGCCTGTCACATCCACACAGGCATGGTGTCGTATTTGGTCTTCCACACCAATCTAACCTACATATGCCACACTGTTTGATTTTCCTTTAAGGAAAAACCAGCCAAAAATCAAAGTCAAGCCAAACTCCCTAGGGTAGTATTTTCAAGCCAAACTACCTTTATAGCCTTCTCTGTAGGTACTTCTTCGCAAAAACCTCCACCATAGCCAAACCAGTCTATGCACTGCTTTCTTAACATTTAGTTACACGCTTCCGTTCTGATATATCCGCTGCAACTTCTACTCATCCTAGGGACCCTCACTTTCTCCCTCTTTAAAACCTCCTTGGAACATCCAAGACCTCCACAGCATTCCTATGCCATGATTAACTGTCTACTATGCCAGGCATTGTTCTATACTCCTGGGATACACCAAAGAACAAAAGAGAAATCCCTAGCTTTATGGAGCTCATATTTTAGCACAAGAAGACAATAAAAAGTAGACCTCAGAAATAACATTAAGCATATAAAATGTTAGAAAACCGACCAAAAAGAAGCAAAGCAGGATGTGGGGGCCTGGGAGTTCTGAAGTAGGATTACCATTTTAAATAGGGCGGTAAAGGCAGGCCTCCTTGGGAGGGTCACTCTTGAGAAGGCTTGAAGGTTTAGTCACGCAGATTCCTATGGGAAAGCACAGTCCTAGCAGAGGCAACGACCAGGCCACAGCCCAGGAGCAGAACACACCGGGAAGGTTTGAAGAACAGTAAGGAGGCCGGGGGAGCTGGAGCAGAGTGAGGAAAGGGTGGAGGAGGTGAGCCTAGAGAGTAAGTTTGACAGGTCTGAAAATGAGCTTGGACATTAAGCAGTGAGTTGGATATTTGAGAACTGGAGCTAAGGAGAAAGGTCTGGGCCCAGGTGTTCTGGTTTATAGGTGGCCTGGAAGATTTCATTGAGTCTGAGGCCTAGAGCACTCCAGCTATACGAGACGAAGAAGAAACACAAAGGATAATCTAGAGCACATCTTAGTGCCCTAGAGGCCAAGTGAAGGCAGACTCAACTGAAGATGGAGTGTTCGACTGTCTGAAGCTACTGATAGATCAAATGAGATGAAGACTGAGAGCTAATCACTGCATTTAGCAACGGTGGTGGCAGGGACTTTGACACGTGAACCTAGGAGAGAATGGAAAGTGAGCAATTAAGGGACCACATATAGACCACTGTTTCCTGGAGTTTTATTGCAAAGGGGACAAACAAATGGGGCAGTATCGGGCCAGGAAAGTATGAGTAAAGGTTTTAAGATGAGAAAAAATAGCATGTGTGTGCAGTGCACATATCTATGTACACATGCACATAAGGCCCTAGAAAGCCCTAAGCACTCAACAAATGTTTCTTCCTTCCTTCACTCTCACTTGACACCTATTATGTTCTATTATCTCTACTGATATATATCTGATCTTTGTAACTACCTGCAAACAACTTCTACTTGGAAGGCCCTTTCTTTCCTTGTCCAACTGTCAAACCCCTCCTTATCCTTCAAGACTCGAATATCGAATATCGCCTCCTGGGAAGCCTACCCTGCCCTTCTCTTCAGCCAACCTCCCTCAGGTTGGTATCAATGTATTCTTTATACCAATACATTCTTCTACTATCATCCTTGTCACAGTCTCTTGTATTTATCAGAATACATGTCTTATCTTCCCCACTAAACAGACTCCTAGGAGACAATGGGCAATATTACCCTGAAAGTGTAACAGTTATGAGCACTGATGCTTGCAGTGTGACCCTGGGAAGTTGCCTAACCTCCTAGTAAAATGGGAAATAAAAATAGCCTCTACCTCCTGGCACTGCTTGGGAAATGCCTGGCATATACTAAGCCCTATGTACATACTATTATATTGCTATACTGTAATACGGCTCCTAGAATTTTAACACATTAACTGCCATGTGAGTTATATTTAACTCACTCTAGTTTTGAGCCCGGGGCCTTGTGAAGCAAAATCTGGGCGAAACCCTGCAGTTGGTTCATGAAAATCTTACTTGTTCATGTTCTTGTTGTCACAACTAATACTGACAATTTAATTCTAAAAACATGGATTAAATGAATAGAAGTCAATAATAAATTTTTCGTTAAATTAGAAAAGACTGTTTTGTTTTCAAAGTTTTTATTCTATTTTCCTAATAAAACACCGTGGCCCCAAGGAAAAAAATTTTTTTTCAAATGCAGCAGTCAATGTGTTAAGCTTGACAACAGGACATCAATAAATTATTTCACAAATGAACGACCTGAGACACTAAAAAGCTCTGGCTTACTGAAGAGAATTATTTCTCTGTACCACATTAATTTTGTCCTCTACATTTTTTGTTTACTTTATCTGGTGATTTCATCATTTGAACCACGTTATCATGTACTAATTTTTTCAAAAGCTGTTAAAGTCATTTTTTAAGAGACAGGCTCTTGCTCTCACCCAGGCTGGAGGGCAGTGGCATGATCACGGTTCACTGCAGCCTCAAACAAGTGATCCTGCGGCCTCAGCCTCCCAAGTTGTTGGGATTATAGGTGTGAGCCACCACGCTTAGCAAAGTCATTTCTTGGTATTTAACTGTCTCCCCAGACTAATGACGTGACTGACATACAGAACCTCTGGCACTGCTGAATCTTTCCCTGCCATCTCCCTACGCCACCACAGCTTCCTCACACCAGTATGTCACAGTGTGTACAATGCAATGCTGTAAATGAACAGACGTACCATGTCAGTGGCCAAATTTAAGGTTTGATTTTTGCCTTCATTTCAGGGGCCGCTCACAGTAGGAGACATTAAAAATTAAGAAATCTTTGTAACCAACTCAATTTCTGAGCAACCAAAAAAGAAACACTAATTTAAGAACTCAATTTTGCACAAAATTTCCATATTAAACACCAGCTCATTCAATATAAAATAACAACTCTTCAGAGAAGCAGTGGGAGCCTCTAACATGTTATGCCACTTAAAAACTCAAGGGGATTCAACCAAAAACCGATGATTTAATCACATGTAGAGTACAGCTGGCTGTTCTAGTAATTCTATACTACAACTACAAATCTTTTTAACTGGTTCTAAATGTACTGGTTAAGATCCCTCCTCCTAGAGAGAGATTTTAAAGAAAATTCTCCACATTCTCTATGCCCCACCAGTATCTAGTTCAGATCCAAACAAAACAAAGTTGGATGACACTCCTGATCACCTTTCCCATGAGGCTGCACAATGTACTGCAAAGAGCACAGGCTTTGGTGTAGAGCACTTTGGGTCAAATGCCAGCTCTACCACTTGTCAAATAGGTATCCTAGAGCAGGTCTGGTAATCGCCCCCCTCTGGTAGTAACAGCAATAATGTAACCTAGCAGGGTTAGTGCGGTTTAATGACACTGAATGACTAAAGGAAAAAGCAGTAAGTGAAAAGTAACTGGCATATCAAATATGCTTAATAAATAGAAGGTTTTTTAATCAAGTCACACCATTTTCAAATTTTTTTTTTTTTTTTTTTTTTTGAGACAGAGTCTCACTCTATCATCCTGGCTACAGCGCAGTGGTGTCATCACAGATCACTGCAACCTCAAATTCCTGGGCTAAAGTGATCCTTCTGCCTTAGCCTCCCAAGTAGCTGAGACTAAAGGCAGATGTCACCATACCCGGCTAATTTTTTTTTTTTTTTTTTTTTGCAGAGATGGAGTCTCATTCTTGCTCAGGCTGATCTCAAACTCCTAATCTCAAGGAATTCTCCCGCCTCAGCCTCCCAGAATGCTAGGATTACAGGTGTGAGCCACCCTGCCCACCCCATTTTCAAGTCTTATTAGAGTTGAAGTTGTAAAAAAAGATATTAAAAAGGCTCAGTTTATTAGTTTATGCCAACTAATACTCTATAAAGTAAAAATGTTAAATCAGTAAGAAATGGAGAGGAAATAAGTTCTTGGAATAAATAAAGAGCTGGGATCCCAGGGAAAAGACCCTCTTCCTATATGAGATAAACCAAGCAACAACTTCCTTGCCTTTGGGGGACAAGGCCTGTCCTGCCCAAGCCCCTGACCCTAAGACACCTACAGATGAAACACAGCTGTCAGTGACACAAAAAGGACAAGGTTAGACATTTCATATCCATTATGGCCATCCACTACGTGCCTAAATAATCCAGGTCTAGGTTACAAAAACTGACGCACAACTTACCTCAGAAAAAAATGTACATGTAGGTCATAAAGTCAACTACTTTACAACTAAGTACTCAAAGGCTATCATTCTCATAATGCTCTATGACTGCCAATTCAAATGAAACCTGAATACAGGGTGCTTGGCTAGCTTATTCGATAACAAAAATTCTGTCTAAGGCTCCCAAAGCAATGCTGTAAGTTTCCTGTGGGAAGAAACTTGTTTGTCTTGTCCAGCTGGACGTTCCCTAGGGCCTGGCATATAGCAGCTACCTAAAATTCACTGAAAGATTTGTATGTCCATATTCATAGCAGCATTATTCACAACAGCCAAAAGGTGGAAGCAAACCAGGTAGCCACTGATGGATGAATGGATAAACAAAATGTGGTGCACACACACAATGGAATTTAGCCTTAAAAAGGAAAGAAATTCTGACACATGCTCTGACATGGCTGAACTTTGAAGACATTATGTTAAGTGAAATAAACCAGTCACAAAAGGTCAAATACTGTATGATTCCACTTGTACGAGGTACCTAAAGTAGTCAAATTCATAGAGACAGGAAGTAAAATGGTGTTTGCCAGGAGTAGGAGGGTGGGAGGGAAGGACTGAGGAAAAAGGAAAATAGGAATTAGTGTCAAATGGGACACTAATTTCAGTTTGGGGAGATGAAAAAACTTAGAGATGTATGGCGGTGATGGTTGCACAACAATGTGAAGGTTCTTAATGCCACTCAATTGTACACTTAAAAATGGCTAAAATGGTAAATTTTACTACAATCAAAAAACAAAAACAAAAAAATCATTGAAAGAATAAATGAAGGAAGGAATGAGTACTACTTTCATCAACCACTAAACATTATTATACTTCATACCTTTGGATTATTCCTAAGAGAATTCCTATCTCCATATTTCATAGACTAGGAAATTAGAACTCAAAGAGCTTAAATGATCTGCCACTATAGATACTGTGTGCATCTAAATATTAAAATACACTATATAGAGAGCATATGTAGTATATGCTATGCAGTGCTGCTCAGCATTAGTGGTGTATTTTATCCAGCTGGTTTTAAGCTCAATAAGGACAAGGGCCATGCCTTAGATCCTCTTTCTATAACCAGGAACTAACACACCACCACAAGCCTCTTGAATGTTTTGAAAATCCCACATGTCTTCACATCTATATCACAGAATATGTAGCTGCAGCCCTTTCTCTACACATCACTAACTTGGCAGGGATAAAATGGGCGACACTGAGGACAGTTCTATCCCTAGAGGTGCTCAAGCACAGACTGGGCAACCAACCATTCATCCTGGGCTTACAATGTGTCAAGAGCTGCGGCAGGTAAAGGTACAGACAATTTCATCTTTGAGGGAGCCAAGTCCACTGTAATAGACAGATAAGGCTCAGAAATAAGTATAATAATGAAAAGGCAAATGCTTAACAAATTGATGTGAGTACCCAAATCTAGAGGAGTACTGAGAGTATCTACAGGTCTAGAAAAGGTGGGCAGTATCTTCAGAGGTGGTTTCTGAGCTGGACCTGAAAGGATGGTTTTCCAGGCACTACCAGGGAAAAGGCCAGAGAGCATGTAGCAGAAAGAACAGCAGCCTCCGTGTCAAAAGAACAGACCATTCCTGACTTTATCATTATCTATATAAGCGACCTCTGAAAATCCCTGCTTCCCCATTAACTTACAGCTACATGACATGTTCTCCTAGAATCCATCCACCTCTGTAAGAATATACTTAATAGGAGCTCCAAAGTCAAACTGCCTAGATCCAAATCTTACCACTGTCACTTAAAAGCCGCTTGACCTTGAGCTGGGTAATTAAATTGCTCTATGCCTCAGTCTCCTCACTTCATAACAGAGGGCTGTTCTGAGGGCTGGTGTGATGATTAAATAATACACGCCAATCACTTAGCGCAGGATCTGGCGCATGGGGTAAGCTCTCAATAAATAATAGTTATTGTCATGATGAGCTGCAGTAAGAGAGGCAAACACCAGACGCAAAGGCTGTGCCTGCTGCGCTCCCAGGGCCCTCCTGGTCCTGAGACACCCCTGGGGGGATGGGAGAGCAGAGTCGGGCTACACACCCTGCACGCATGTGTCACCGGCCAGGCACGGCACGAGCCTCTCCCCGCCCTGGGGAGAGCAGCGAAGGCTCAGCAGCCGCAGGGTCGGTTCCCACCCCTCCGGCCGGACGCCCGAGGAAGGAAGAGGGCTCCGACCCCACTTACCATGCTGGCCGGGGAGCGGGCGGCTCAGGTGAGCTAGCTCGTGGGCTTCGGACACGTCCTGCTCGCACAGTTCAGGTCATGGTCCCGGCAGACTCGGAAAGTCCCCCGCCCATGCAAAGACAGCCCCTTCCCCACCGGGCCCCGCGGGGACTCGCTTTTAAAAAGAGCACGGCAGCCCGGTCGGTCTCATCGGGGGCTCCCGGGACAATTCATCCAGACCCACCCGTCCCTCCCCAAGGAAACTGAAAAAGCAGGAAATGGGGCTCGGAAGCCAGCGAGGAGGGCAACGGCTCGGGCTCCCCCCCGCCCGGGCCCGACCCCCGCGGGGGAGGCTACGGGCCCAGGCAGGGGCTCCCCGGCCTCCGCGGACAGAGGTGGCGGCGGGCCCGGCCCCGAGGGTGAAGGGGCGGAGGCTGAAGGGGCCTCGGCGGCGCGACGCGGCCCGGGAGGCCGGCTCAGAGGAGAGGCCCGGGGGCCCGCGCTGTCCTCGCCGCCTCTGCCCACTCAGCTGCCGCCGTCGCCCCCCAGAGCATCCCTACGCTCGCCCGCCCCGGAGCCGCCGCCTCATGCTGCGCGGCCGCCCCCGACCAACAGCCCCAACGCGCCGCCGGAAGTAGCGAGCGCCGGGCGGCCCCACGGCACGGCCGCGGGGTTGCGGCGCTGGAACCGGACCAATCCGGAATCGAGCGAGCGGGCGGGGGGAGAGCGGGAAGAGGGGGGGGGAGGGCGGGGCCTCACCTGACGACTCTAGCGAGCCCCGCCTCCTTCTGGCCCCGCCTCCTGCGCCCACCGATCGCCCCTCCACGCGGGCTGGCAGCCATCTTGGTAAAGGATGCCGGGGCTGCCATCTTAGTAAAGGCGTGGTTTCTCTTTCACCGCTTTAGGTAATTCATTCCGTAAATCTTTTTTATTTTTGTTTTGAGACAGAGTCTCACTCTGTTGCCCTGGCTAGAGTGAGTGCCGTGGCATCAGCCTAGCTCGCAGCAACCTCAAACTCCTGGGCTCAAGTGATCCTTCTGCCTCAGCCTCCCAAGTAGCTGGGACTACAGGCATGCGCCACCATGCCCCGCTAATTTTTTCTATGTATTTTTAGTTGGCCGATTAATTTCTTTCTATTTTTAGTAGAGACGGGGTCTCGCTCTTGCTCAGGCTAGTTTGGAACTCCTGAGCTCAAACAATCCGCCCACCTCGGCCTCCCACAGAGCTAGGATTGCAGGCGTGAGCCACCGCGCCCGCCCCTTTCCGTAAATCTTTATTGAGCGCCTTTTACCTGTCACGCACCGGCCTAGAATTTCGGCGGCACACAGCCTCATGGAGCTTACGTTCATTCAGTCCACACGCACTTTGGCCCTGCCATGGCCCAGACGCTGCTGTGGGTGCTAAGACTGGGGGTAAACAAAATTTCTCTAGTCCCTGTCCTCGATAAAGCACATGAGCAACAAAGAGTATATGAATAAATTAATTGTAGAAACTACCAGCAGTCCTGTGTTATTGAAACGGTGCCCCAAAGAGTTAAACCAGTGACTGACAGAAATGTAGCAAATTTCTGAAAAACCCAGTGCTGTAATATTAACTCCCATTCGCATCAGACAACAAGCCCCCTGTACTCAATAACTATGAACGAGGCCAGGTGCGGTGGCTGAACCTGCAATCGCAGCACTTTGGGAGGCTGAGGTAGGAGGATCTCGTGAGTCCAGGAGTTGGAGACTGCAGTGAGCTGCCACCTCGCTCTCCTGGCCTCTCCAGCCTGGGTGACAGAGTGAGCCCTGTCTCTAAAAAAACTAAAACAAAAACGGTATGAACGAAACAGGGGACTGAGATAGAAAATGGAGGGGAGGGATGGAAATGTCAACAGATCTGGAGGATAAAGTCAAGTGTGGGAAGTATGATCACAGCCAAAGCAACAGCAACTGCAAAGGATGTGGTGGATTCCTATTCCTATCCTCCAGCCCACTTCACTTGTGAAAAAGCTGATTTTTAAGAAATGGGTCAGGAAATAACCCCAAGCAGCTGAGGTTGAGCCCTAGGGTGTCCCTAGTGCATAGACTGGAGCAAGTCTGTATATCCCAGTGGCTCTTGTCAACCTTAAATAACGAGATTTAGAAAACATGATTAAATTATAGCTGCGGTCCCCAACCTCTGGGTGGTGGACTGGTACCAGTGCATGGCCTGTTAGGGACCAGCCACAGAGCTCCGCCCCACCTTCCCTGTCCGTGTTAAAGTTGTCTTCCATGAAACTTAGGAAGGGGCCGGGGGCCGAACAGCAGGAGGTGTGTTGCTCCATAGAAATATTGCTCTATAGAATTGTTGCTATATAGAGACAGAAATGATTCCAGGAGTTTTGCAGGGCTTTGCCCTTAAGGAATATGTAAACGTGTTAGTTCGCATATCAAAAGAGTGCGGTGGCTCACGCCTGTAATCCTAGCACTCTGGGAGGCTGAGGCGGGCGGATTGTTTGAACTCAGGAGTTCAAGACCAGCCTGAGCAAGAAGGAGACCCCATCTCTGCTAAAAATAGAAAGAAATTAATTGGACAGCTAAAAATATATAGAAAAAATTAGCCGGGCGTGGTGGCACATGCCTGTAGTCCCAGCTACTTGGGAGGCTGAGGCAGGAGGATCGCTTGAGCCCAGGAGTGTGAGGTTGCTGTGAGCTAGGCTGACGCCAGGGCACTCACTCTAGCCAGGGCAACAGAGTGAGACTCTGTCTCAAAAAAAAAAAAAAAAAAAAGCTGCCTCGCCTCAGGAGGGCATCTCAAAGGTCAGTGGCAGCTGCTTTCCAAGGTGACGCTGCAGTCTCAAACCTGTGGTTTTCACCTGCTTTGTACAAAGCAGGTTTGCTGGAGCCCCAAGATGAGAGCTGATCAAAGAGTGCCCACCCGACAGACACCTGAGGCTAGAAGCAGTTAGCCCAAGGGGCAGTTCCTGCTTGACTCCTGACTACCTGTCTCCATCCACAATAACTAGATAAAGAAATATGGAGCCACTATATCTCTGTTTAACCCTTCTGTTAAGTGATAGCTTTATCTTAGAACTTAGAAACTTTTCTTTGGAAGATTTTTTAACCTTTTGTTGACACACATAGAGTTAATTAAGGGATCTATACAAGGCTTTTGGAAGACTTTTAACCTAAATCGAACTACCTGTTATTATGGAAGCCTGTTACCGCTGGCAACCGATCTTTGTACCTATAAATACCCATGTGAAAATTTACTCTGGGCCTCACAGTTCATGGGAATACTGTGGGGTCTCTCGATGGCCCCCTTTTCATAAATCTACCCTGTTATAAAACTGTGCTTTCGTCTTTGTGTATTCTTTTATTTCTATACTCTATTATTTTCTATTTTCTATTATTTCCTTATCCTTTGCAACGACCCCTGCCTAAGGGACTCAATTTTTTGCTGGGAGCGTAGCTAACTCCCCACAGAGGTGGGCAGCTGGCAGGCGAAGGAGGGAGGCTTCATCTGTATTTACAGCAGCTCCCCAACTTCCCTAGCCCCTGCATCGCGGCCTGAGCTCCCCTCCTCTGTTCCCCACCCTCAAAAATTGTCTTCCATGAAACTGGTCCCTGGTGCCAAAAAGGTTGGGGACCACTGAAGTATAGAGTTTATTCAAGCATAAAGCTTGATAGCCACTGAAAGGGTGAATGAATGACCCAAAGGACACATTTCACTCACAGGCTATGTGAGAGCAATATGGCTGGTTTATTCACCTGGGTGCCGGTGGGCTGGGTCCAAAAGGAGAGTCAGCACAGAAGGGGGTTTAGTGAGGGTTTTTATAAACAGGGATAGCCAACCCCCTGCTATCAGCCTCATTCAGTACCTAACAGCCACCAAGGAGCATAGATTCAAATTACCTTGAATATGCACTCCAATTAGCAGCAGTTACAGTGGGGTTTTTTGTTTTGTTTTTTGAGACAGGGTCTCACTCTGTCACCCAGGCTAGAGTGCAGTGTCCTCATGGCAACCTCAAACTCCTGGACTCAAGCCATCCTCCTGCCTCAGCCTCCCACGTATCTAGGACTACAGGTGTGTGCCACCATGCCCAGCTAATTTTTATAAAGAGGGAAGTCTTGCTCTTGCTCTTGCTCAGGTTTGTCTAGAACTCCTGGCCTCAAGCAATCCTCTCACCTCTCCACAGCCTCCCAAAGTACTAGTATTACAGGTGTGAGCCACTTCTCCAGGCCTGCAAGTGGATTTTTCAGGAAAAAAGAAGAGGTAGTTCCTAAATTATTTACCAAGAATTTACATTAAAATAACATAAGCTACTGATTGGCTATACATTGTCGTTTGTATGACAAATTCCAAGAATAAGAAGATCTTGGTCCAGGGAGCCAGTCAGAAACAAAATATCTTTAAACAATTGCCACCAGGCATTGGGTAGGAAGGTGGAGCCGGAGCTATTTTTCTTTCCTCACTCTCAAACTTGAGCGTGAATCAGAATCACCTGGAAATTCAGAGGCAGTCTCAAAGTTAGGAAGGAAAAGAAAAACCGGAATCACCTGGAAAGACTGTTAAAATGGAGATTGCTTGGCCCCTCTCTTAGAGTTTCCCTTTCATTGGTCTGGGGTGGAGTGTAATAATTTGTATTTCTAACTAACAAGTTCCCGAGAGATGCTGACTCTGCAGGTCCAGAGACCACATTTGCAGAACCCCTGGTACAACTCATTACCACAGCAAGCAATAGCTTTCATTTATTCTTTTATCGAATCTTCATTATTGCCCACTAAGTGACAGCCACTGTTCCAAGGATTCAGTGCTGAGCAAAACAGACATACTGGTACCCTTATGGAATTTAGAGACAAATAATTTTTAAAGTAGTATACAATAATGAATCACTTGTAATTATGATAAGAGCAATGAAGGAAAAATTCAAACCACCAGGAGATAACTCTAACATAGTTATATGTTAACATAGCCAAGGACTCCAAGTGAATCTGGAAGTTTAGGATAGGGAGGAAGTCATAAAGTGACATTTAAGTTGAGGCCTGAAATAAGTTGGAGTTTACTAGGCAAAGAGAAGGGCATAGAACATTCTGGGCAGTAGAAACAGCATGTACAAGAGAAGCCATCTCACTAGGTATGCCTTTGGCTGACATAACTCCCATAACTCAACTTCCAGGAATAGGTCAGCTTCAGATTGGGTGTGATGGGAGGCCTGGATCCATTCCTCCAGGATTTCCGTGCTCTGCTCCCCACATATCAGGATTGTTGTCAAGGGCCAGGCATGGTGGTTCACACCTGTAATCCTAGCACTCTGGGAGGCCGAGGTGGGAGGATCTCTCCAGGTCAGGAGCTCGAGACTAGCCTGAGCAAGAGCGAGGCCCGGTCTCTACTGAAAATAGAAAGAAATCAGCCGGATAACTAAAAATATGTAGAAAAAATATGTAGAAAAAATTAGCCGGGCATGGTGGTGCATGCCTGTAGTCCCAGCTACTCGGGAGGCTGAGGCAGAAGGATTGTTTGAGCCCAGGAGTTTGAGGTAGCTCTGAGCTAGGCTGACGCCATGGCACTCTAGCCCGGGCAACAAAGTGAGACACTGTCTCAAAAAAAAAAAAAAAAAAGGACTGTTGTCAAGATGCCTACCAAGAACCAGCCAGGGCCACAAACTTTCCTCTTCCTATCCAACAAGAGAGAGCACCTTTTCGCACATCCTTTTTTATAGCAATGAGCTTTATCCTACCGGTCCTAATCAGCCTAGGTCTGCCCATCCCTGATCTAGCCACAGTGAAGGACAAAGGAATTGCTATGGTTAGCTTAGACAATCCTCCCCTGGAGTTGCTTTCCATTCCTCAGAATAAACCAGATGTGTGGAATCACCACATCATACCTCCATTGCCAGGCAGGGGTGAAGATTGAATTTAATGTACATAAAACACCTGGCACATAAAGCATGAGATAAGTCACAGCTATTATTAATTTTACTCCAGGGATTTTGGCCAAGTCAACTAAATAACATCTTGCTATTAATATTAATCTCAAGCCTATCTTATTCCAAAAAAAGATTTAAGGCTGCTATTACTTTTTGTTGGCCCCCATCCATCTCTTCCTGCCCATTCCTATTGCTACTGCCCTGGTCTCATTCATTTAGTTATTTGCTCAACAAACATTCAATGAGTTAGTATCAACTTTGTGCCAGGGCTTTTGCTAAAAACTAAGAATTCCAAGATGAATAAGGTTCAAGCAAATTGTTCACTGCCTAGATCAGAAACAGCCACTCACACAATTCCAGCACAGTGTGAGAGGTGATATAACAGAAATGTGTACGAACTTTCTAAGCATGCAAGGAAGTGGAGAGGGAGCAACTAGCTATCAGGGAGGGTAGTTGGAAGGCTGAACAAAATGGTAATTTTTGGGTTGGGTCTTGATGAATGAATAGAAGTTCACCCAGCTGCTGCAGAGTCTTCACTCCTTTTCCCACTCCAACTTGTCTTCTACTGTGTCAGCACTCTTTCCATTGCAAGTGACAAGATTGTGACCCTAGAGTTGGGACTCTGTCATAAGGAAAAAGGAGAATATATTGTCTCATGTAAAAGAGCTATCCGAAGGGTTGGTTGGATTTCAGATATGATGGATTCAGGGTATGAAATATCACAGAAGTCAGTTTCTCTCCATTTGTTGATTTTGCTTCTTTGCTGGGGGTTTTATACACATGGTGGCCCCATATCCAGGCTTTATCTTCTCCCAGGTTGAAGCCTGGCAGAGAGGAGAGCATGCCTCTTCTACCAATATCCCAGAAAATAATTCCATTGGCTTTGATTGGGTCACATGCCCACTCCTGAGCCAATCACTGTGGCTGGGGGAATGCAGTGATGTTCCAATTGGCTAGACCTGGGTCATATGCTCCACCAAACTCCAGAATAGCTCTTTCAATGGCCAAGATCTCTCTGAGCCCCGCCACAGCTCTGTGAGGACATCAGAGCATGGAGAATTCTCTCATTTTGCAGATACAGAAATATGTTGGTTTCTCAACAGGCACAGGAGTAACAGCGTCACTCAGTATGGATTTAATGAAAGAGGGAAGAGAGGATGACAGTCTAGCACCCTCTGTATGTCATGGGAATACACTTGGCATTAAAAGCCTTTACAAGCCTTGAAACTTTGTAGCCAGACTCTCTGGATTGAGTCTTTTTTTTTTTTTTTGAGACAGAGCGTCACTCTGTTGCCTGGGCTAGAGTACCATGGTGTCAGCTCACAGCAACCTCAAACTCCTGGGCTCAAGCGATCCTACTGCCTCAGCCTCCCAAGTAGCTGGGACTACTACCACCATGCCCGGCCAATTTTTCTATATATCTTTAGTTGTCCAGCTAATTTCTTTCTATTTTTTTTAGTAGAGACGGGGTCTCGCTCCCATTCAGGCTGGCCTCGAACTCCTGAGCCGAAACGATCCGCCCGTCTCAGCCTCCCAGAGTGCTAGAATTACAGGCGTGAGCCACCATGCCGAGCCTGGATTGAGTCTTTACTCAGATTTGTAAGTAGCCGTGTGGCCTTGAGCAAGTCACTTAAACTCTTTGTAACCTCAGTTTCCTCATTCAAAAAATGGGAAGAATTCTAGTACCTGCTTGGCTGGGTAGGTACTTGTATCAGCCTGGTTCTATCAGGAGTTAGAGTTTCCTATCAGGAAACTCAAATTAGGAGTTAAAGAATTGACAAGGGGACTAATTAAAGAGAGCGAAGCATAAGGAAACCCTACGAAGGATACCCCAGGTCTAGCAGCAGGACTGTTAGTGCTCCTGAGACTCAGGGGACAAGAGGAGGAATTGTTTGCCAGAATCTGGGAAGCAAGAATTTTGTGAGAGCAGCTGAGGGAAGCAGCCAGCCAAGGTCATCCTGCAGAGAGAAAGACAGTGGAATAAATATTCTGACCTCACTCTCCTCCCACTCTCTAATCTCCTGCTTGGGGGTCCCATTGGGTAAATCCAGCTGCAAGCCAGAGAGCAAGGGAGCCTGGTGATGTAGTTCTTACAGGTCGACCTCCTCAGATAGGGCAAGGTAGAGCAGCGAGAGCTGGAAGAAATTATGAAGCAATAAAGCGGGGTATATGGATTATGGATAGAAAAAAACTGTGAAATTACAATTCTGAAGTGTGTGTAATAGTTATTTTTATCTAGATTATTTCCCAGAAAAGATCTAAATTTAGGAGACTCAGTGTGTTATTGAACAATAATTCCTTTTTTAATGGCAAATGAAAATAGTGAGGATAATACAAGATCACAAATAGATCCAAAAACATGATGTGACAAAAGCCCTGGTCCTTGGATAAAAGAATACAATTTGAGTGCAAACTACCTCTATTTTATATGCAGATTAGAACTAATAAAAAGTAAATGCAGAAAACTGAAAGGACAACTTATTATGAAGCAGATGACAAATGAGGAAATAAACCTAGGGCTGTAATGACGGAAGATATAAAAAAGACTCATGAAATGATGTACCTATGATATAATCAAAGGCTTAAATACAGGTGCAACCCAGGTGTCAGCTGTCTCTTTGTCCTCTGGCTCCCAGTGGCTCTCTTTTTTGCCCAGTATCAACCTGGATGTAAAACTCAGCACATCTTTAAGTTTCCCGAAACAACTCACTCCCATTGAAGCAGTTTCCAATGGGGATGCCATTGGCCTTGAGCAAGAGACATCTCACCATTTCGGAATGATTCTGGTCACCCCATCAGTAAGATCATGTCCCTCAACCCCAGCAATCACTTCTAGAAGTAAAACCATCCCCCATTTTCAATGCTCCTGGGGACAGTTCCACCCTCAACTGAGAATCCCACCACCAAAGCCATAGGGAGCTACTTCACTGAAGATTTCATAAGGTTACAGAAGAGACGTCTTACATCACACACTTCATTGCAAACAACCTAAAACCTTCCTGCTTTTTTTTTCCCACACTTTCTGCTTTTTTCTTCTTCTGATAATCCCAATTTTCCTGTGAAGGACCATCCCTCCTTGATGCTTAGTTCTTGAAGTATGGGTGGGGCTGACCCTAGCCCTTGGTGTCAGGAGTGAGCTTGTGACCTAAGCTAATATGCTTTCCATCCGTTTACTAACAAAACCAATGCTATAAAAATAACCTTATGTATACACACACATATTATAAGTGTGCAGGTATGTCCATAGGATGAAGTCCCAAAAGTGGGATTGCTGAGTCAAAGGATAAATGCCTTTGTGTTTTTGGTGGATTCTGCCAAATCACCTTCCCTAGGAGTTGTGCACTCCTACTAGCAACACGGAGAGTATCTATTTCCACGTAGACTGGCTAACAGGATATATTGTCAAACTTCTGGTGTAGGGACCGTCCCTGGCAAAAATTGGCTTAAGCTCAGAGTCAGCAAAACTGGATATGCTCTCCTTGGGGCCAGAGGACAATAGGTCCGGACACGGCCTGTTGAACAAACAGAACTATTCCTCATGACAGACAGCTTTATGACAGATATCCAAGCGCCTGAGGTCTTGCAAACAAGCCAAGGCGTCTCATTGTCCTGCATACAGTAATGAGATTAAGAAGTTAAGATGCAAACGTCTGCTTCCCTTGAGCAATCGTCTGGCAGGAATAAAAATGTGTTTTCCTCAAGGCACCCAAGGTAGTCACATACCAGGAAGTAACTGCCGGACATAAAAAAAGTATATAAATAAAACGACTGGTAGAATTGACTACTGCAGTCTTGTACGTCTTGTGTGTGTGTCTGTGTGTTTCTTCCTGTGTCCATCCCCCGTTCTGCAATTGGGTTGCGACATCTGGATTTTTGCCAGTCTGAGAAGTGAAAAACAGTATCTCAGTGTCATCGCAATTTTTTTTGTGTGTGTGAACCATCTGATTATGTACCTTACTCCTCTTTTCTGTTGAGTTATTGGGCTCTTTTATCTTAATTTCCAGGAGTTCTTATTTAATAGGGAGATCATTTGTGATATGACTTAAAATATTTTTCTCAGATTGTTGTTTTTCTTTTCATTTTGGTTCTATTTTTTTTTTTACAAAGAAGTTTTTATCCCAAGTCAGTAAAAAGACAAAAAAAAAAAAAACAGAAAAAAGAAGTTTTTAATTTATTTTTTATAATCGAATGAAGCAATCTTTTATGGCTCCTGGATTTTGAGTGATGATTAGAAAGGATACTCCCCTGCCAATGTTGTAAAGGAATTTGTCCGTGCTTTCTTCAATTACTTTTGCAGTTTTTTTTTTAAACAGGTAATCTTTGATCTACTTGGAGTCTATTTTGGTGTACAGTGCAAGGTATGAATCCAGGCTGTTGTTTGAGGTACAGGAAGGCAAACCCAAACCAGAGACAGACTAAGGTGACTTAGTTCCCAGAAAAAGGCCAGGCCAGTTGCCAGGACCTGATACATGGAACAAAAGAAGCAACCAGAACTGGCCAAGTTTAAACTCCTGGACAGCAGGAGGCAACACCATGTCCCAGCAGGGGTGATGGTGAGAAGCAGAATCAGGCGGCAAGTCCAAGGTCCCAGCCAGCAGGGGACAAGGAGACCAGCAGAAGGGCCTGGGAAGCTTCTTCTGCACTCCAGAAAAAGCCTGCCTGACCTTTGGGAAATCCTGTGGCTCCAAGCCTCCTGGGTCTCAAGGTCACCATTACATGGATACAGGTGGGAGAGAGTCCTTATCTTCAAAAGTACTCATTCTTCAAGGGTAGTCACATGTATCAGCCACAAATCCCAATGAAAGGCCAAAAGCAGAAAAAAGGTCAATGAACTATGAACAATAAATTCTGACCAAGAGTCTGAATTTGAGAATTAGAGGAAGAATTAAAGAATTGGTGAGCTTATAACAGGGGGAGAATTATTTTTAATTGCCATAGCATTAATTGTATAGATCATCTGAGGGAGAAGCGGCATCTTTATGCTGTTCACCTTTCTCTTTCGAGCATGAATCTGCCATTCTGTGAGTTCCAGTCTTCTTCTGCAGCATTCGGCGGCATTTTAAAGTTCCCTTCGTATAGATTTTAAGCATTTCTTGTTCAGTCTATTCTTAGGCCCATTACCTTTTGCGTTGCTATTGTAAATGGGGTCACCGCTTCCATTATTCCTCTAAGTGGTTGGTGTTGGTATAAATAGGAAGCTATTGATTTCCTTATTTTAATTTTTGACCCTGCTAACTAACTGAATATTTTTATTGTCTGTTTTGCAACAGATTCACTTTCCAGATATAAAACTGCATCATCGGCAAATCATGTTAATTTCATTTCCCTTTTTCCATTTCCTAGAGACAGCTAACACTCAAATGCTTCAGCCTTGCACACTCAGTGAGGAGGAAGAGGAGAGAAATTTGCGTTTACTGGCCTTGACCTCTGTTCTTTCCTCTGCCACGCTCCTCTCTCTTTACATAGCATATTCCTCTTACTCTTCAAGTCCCAGTTCAAGCGTCACCTCCTCTGGGAAGCTCTCCTTGACCTCTCAGCCTTAGCAAGTCTGGTTGGCCTGTACTTCTCCATCATGGAGGTTGCTCCCATCCATTGTGCCACTTGGGTGGGAGCGTGTGATCAGTATGGGCCTCCCAGGGGCTGAGCGCTCTAAAAGGGAAGGGTGTGTGCTCACCGTGTGCGGCACTTGTTTTCAGCCTCCCTGTCATCCATCTTCCCCCAATTCCCTCTTGACGTTCCCCACTCCTCATTAAATACAGTTAGCAGGGATTGAAATCAAAGGTCTGTCATCCTCTAACCCGGTGGAGTGGCATATGATCAAAACTAGGCCAGATGAGCCTTCCCTTCTGGGAATTTTAACATTGAGACAAAGAGATTGAAATGGTTGGATGATGGCTTTCAGCAGTGCCAGCTCTATGGGACCAGGCCTCCTTTCTAGCCTCTGGAGCTGCCCATTTACAAGCCTCCTGTTGACTCCATGAGTAGCCCATTTCCTTCCAAGAAATCCACTTTTGCTTTAGTTGGCCACAGTTGGTATCAGAGTAGGCTATGCTGCTACAACAAACAACCTAAAATCCCAGTAGCTTAACACAGAAAAAGTCAATTTCTTGTTCACGTCACAGTCATGGTGGGTTGGCAGTGGGGCTCTGCTCCACGTAGTCATTCAGGGACCCAGGCCCTTGACATCTTGGGGCTCATCCTTCCCATAGGTCTTTGGACCTATATCAGATCTTCTCCTGGGCGGTGCTTTAGGATAAAGGCCTGGAAGTGACATATATCACTTCTGCCCAAACTCCATTGGCCAAACCTTAGTGATATGGCACCACCCAACTGCAGAGGAGGCTAAGATATATAGTATAGTCACGTACCAGAAGAAAAAAGAAACTGGGTTTGCCACTAGTACTTGCAACCAACCAAAGCATATCTTAACTGATACACTCACCATTATATTTTCAGCCCCTAGCCCCATGCCTGACATGGTGTGCACTCAATAAATAATTATTGAGTAAACAAACAAATGAATGGCATGTAGTTGTGGTTTAATGTTTGTACATCCCCTAAATTCATATGTTGAAATCCTAACCCTCAATGTGATGGTATTAGGAGGTAGGGTTTTTGGGAGGCGATTTGGTTGTGGAGATGGAGTCCTCATGAATGGAATGAGTAGGCTTATAAAAGAGGCCCCTTGCCCCTTCCACTATGTGAGGACACAGCTTGAAGCTGTCACATATGAACCGAAAAGCAGGCCCTTGCCAGACCGAATCTTCCGGCACCTTGATCTCGGACTTCCCAGTCTCCAGAACTGCGAGCAATAAATTTTTGTTGTTTATTAAACTACCCAATCTATCCTTTGATATGGTAGCCCAAGTGGATTAAGACATGGTGTTTGGTCTTCACAACTCTCATGAGGCTCAGAATAGTTAAGTAACTTGCCAAAGATCATCCAGCTAGTGAGGAGTAGAGCTGGGATTCAAAGTCAGTGTTCCTTCCATCAACCCATGCTGCCAGCCAGAATTTCCATCTGTGTGCTGAGCCCTGTGCTAAGAGCTGTGCAGGAAAATTAAATCAATAGGAGCCGGTCCTTGGCCTGGAGGAATTGACATCAAAAGAGAAAAGTTGAAGAGCAGCCCAAGTTTGCCAAGATTTAAAGACCAGCTCAGGACAATAACAGATGAGGTGGCACACACTTCAGTGCCAAATGCACTGCACCGACAAACGTGGAGTGCGGAGAGATGCACTTTGGGCCAAACCCAATGGTCTGGGAAACCCTCAGAGACAAGGCAGAGTACAAACATCAGGATAAGCTATGTGTGCATAAATTCTCCCAGGGACACTTTGGATTCAGCCTGTGGTCAATCAGTGTGTAGCAATGGATCTGACTGCAGGCAATTTGGGCTTTAGGTTTCAGCCTGAATGTCTGCATATCGCAATGTTTGTCATGGCCTGAAATTCTCAAGATTTTTAAGAGATAAAAGCAATTCAAACTGGCTTTAACAAAATAGGGATATATTCTGATTCACATATATTAAAAGTCTAAGTGTAGGTGGCTTTCAGGTATAGCCTGATCCAGGGGCTCCTACCATGTCCTGGGTACTTGATCTCTCTGTTAGCTTTTGCTTTACTTTTGGGCATGTTTACCCCTACTAATGGATCCTGGCTATTCTAAGGGGTCATCATCTCAGGATTAAGTCTAAGGGAAAGAAAGCTTCTCTTTCTGAATTGTTCTGGAAAGAGTCCTGGGACTTACGGACCATCGCTTTCGAGCTGGCCAGAATCTGATTTGAAGTCCATGGTACACATGTCCCATGCACTGAACGTATCTATACTCTGTCATGCCTCTATTTCCAGGCCCCGGTGACTTCAGCTGAGGGAGGATGCAAAAGAGAGGGACTAGCAAAGTGACTTGTCAAAGAAGGGGAGCCCTTAGCCTGGCACCTTCCCTTGGAGCAGTCAGGAATCTGTGCAGTACATCATGACTGCCTTAGCCCACGCGGATGCTATAGCAAAACACCTTAGACCGGCTAATTTATAAACGATAGAAACTTATTGCTCACAGTTCTGGAGTCTGGGAAGTCCAAGATCAAGTTGCTGGCATACTTGGTGTCTGGTGGGGACCCATTCCTCATCAATGCCACCTTGTTGCCGTGTCCTCACATGGCAGAAGGGGCAAACAGGCTCTCTCAAAGCCCTTTCATAAGGGCACTAATCCCATTCATGAGGATGGAGCCCTCACAATCTAATCTCCTCCCTAAGGTCCCACCTCTTAATGCCATCACCATGGGGGTTAGGTTTTAATACATGAATTTTGGAGGGACACAAACATTTCAAGCACAGCAATGACATATCCTATAGGAGACTTTTTTTTTTTTTTTTTTGAGACAGAGTCTCACTCTTTTGCCCAGGCTAGAGTGAGTGCCGTGGCGTCAGCCTAGCTCACAGCAACCTCACACTCCTGGGCTCAAGGGATCCTACTGCCTCAGCCTCCCGAGTAGCTGGGACTACAGGCATGTGCCACCATGCCCGGCTAATTTTTTCTATATATATTTTCAGGTGTCCAATTAATTTCTTTCTATTTTTAGTAGAGACGGGGTCTCGCTCTTGCTCAGGCTGGTTTCGAACTCCTGAGCTCAAACAATCCACCCGCCTCAGCCTCCCAGAGAGCTAGGATTACAGGCGTGAGCCACCGCGCCCGGCT